>JANHFX010005422.1:28684-41397 GCA_027560015.1 Chloroceryle amazona
ATATAAAAATATAAATAATATCTATAAAAAATATGTAAATGCTCTGTGGAAACCAAGTAGATTGTATTGAGACACTGTCACCATTGACCAAACTGTAGCCAAGTCAAAAACAGTGAAATTTCATTTGAGAAGATCTGCCTTCCACGAAACCATGACATTGATTACATGTATTTTTAGCCTCTGCCTCTTTGCTGCTACGGTCTTATAGGAACCATTTCAGTGTTTTGCCTATTAGGTTATCTTCCATATATTTTCCTCTCTTTTTAATATTGTAAATTAATACATAAAAATATTTCAATACATTGAAATATTACTGTTAGTGTACACAAGATCTCTTCATATATTTCCTTTAAAGTTCTTGCTGTTGAAAATGTTTAAATTTAGTAGGCACCACTTTCGCATTCTCCTGAGTTAATTTAATAAAAATGAAAAAGACCTTCTGTGCCAGCTGAAAAAAAAGTTGCTCTTGTTTGTATTTTTCTGTTTCCCTATACAGGCTGAGCAGAGAGCCAGACCCTTCATATCCCTGAAGTCTACAGAGAAAACATGAGTGTCATGTGAGAACTTGACCCACAGACTTGTAGGCAGCACCTTTGGCAGTGGATGTTTGGGGCTACCTACTGTACTGCACATCCCTTGGTGCCTGCCACATTCACCAATGCCCATACCACACTCATGGCTATTTTATCTTCACCTTCCTCTTGAGAAGAAGCCGTAAATCACCTTTCAGCTACATGACTTGCAGTTTTTGGACTTGCATCCCAATAAGGTACAATGCGATTCACCTAAGCATTCAGACTGCTGCAAAGAAAGCAGCATTTCTGGTTTTAGTACTCTAATCACTGTTTAATGATACACCGTGCCTTTACTCCTCCTGTTCTCTACAGCTTTTCTCTCCCCAATGCTTAATTCTGATCTTCAGGGTGTATTTAAGCCCTACAGAATTTAGAAAATTGCAAAGCAGCCACTGTGTAACTTGGCAGTAATTGCATTACCAGTCCTGTTTTCTCTCCACGGTTATTACTTACAATATCTATATCAGGCCTTCCCCTAGAGACACTAATTGATATTGATGTTATTGATGACTTGTGAACTCTGCCTCTCTGTTGCGTTAGGGCATTTTGCTCTCAGATTACACCAATTACTAATTATCATTTTTAATGTATTGAATTTTAAATTACATAAATGGGAGCAGATTATTTAAACGACTTCACCTTCTGCATGGAAATAGGCTTCCTATGGCTAGCTTACATACATCATTAGAATCGATTAGGGCAGACATCACAGCATGGCCACAGTAGCCCTGAGAAGACAACTTCTGGAATGATTCAGAATAGGTCAGCACACTCCAGCCGTTTCCACATGACCTACAACCATCTTAATTTTTTTCTTTCTTGTCACATTGCACAATGACACCCGGTATTTTTTTTTCTCTGGACCATCATTCCTAATGACAAATCACAGCAAAAAGCTTGCTGCTTCATAAAATCATAAAAGAGTTTGATTTGGAAGGGACATTTAAAGGTCAGATAATCCGCCCAACCTTGCAATCAGCAGGGACATCTTCAGTTAGATCAGGTTGCTCAGAGCCCCTGTCAACTTGACCTTGAATGTTTCCAGAGATGGGGCATCTAACACCTCTCTGTACAACTTGTTCCAGAAGCTTCAGAAAACTTTGCTTAACCTGAAAAACAAAATTCATGGCATGATGTGAAAGTGCCGGGAATTGGTTGGTTCTCGTGTACTACATACGTGAACCTAAGCACTAGTTGCTTTGACTGAAATATTAAATTATGTCCTAAGGCGTTCTGCTGTCAGTTGGTTTTATAAAACACTTCTGATGTTTTAACCAAATTGTCCACATGAATTAAGCAGGTAGAAAAATCAAGTTCAGATAAAAGAAAGGGATATATTAAGATATACTTAAACATTGCATTATACTATTTGGGATTTAAATTATCTGACAGCATCTTTCTAAGTGAATATACCTTTGAAGGCATACATCTGTGAGCTTAGATCATTCGTACTATGTTAGAGCATTCATATACAATCTCTAGCTCCTGTTAATTGAGACACATTCTCAAGGAAGTTATATAATACTAAGGGGTAACATTAAGCACAAACCTGCTTTTTATAATTAACAGCTATAT
Organism: Chloroceryle amazona; assembly: GCA_027560015.1. Lineage (NCBI taxonomy): Eukaryota > Metazoa > Chordata > Aves > Coraciiformes > Cerylidae > Chloroceryle > Chloroceryle amazona. Next base: position 30,835 of record JANHFX010005422.1, read on the forward strand.
CTCCAATACAGATGAGAAATTCTAAAATGCGTTGATTAAATGCTGGCCTCTGTTGGGCAAGTATTTGAAGCCACTGAAGAGCAATATAATCATAATCATACCATTAAAGGTGAATTCTTAATCCTTGAGGAACCAAGTCAGCCCTTCAAGGAACTGCAAAACCTGGGAAGCATCACTGACATTGAATCTGTGCACAATCTGAGAGGAGTTACAGGTCCTCTGTTCCCGGTGCTTCTTTCAGTTGAGCTGTGGTTTTGTTGAAGTACCGAAGATGTATAGCATCAAAACAACTACATGTCACAACTGAGCCTTTTAGATGACTCTGCTTTTTATACATGACAATTACAGTTTTCCTAGACAAGCAGTGAATTGCTAGACACATTAACACGAGTTACTCATGCATTCATAGTGCAATAAAGCTGTTAGTGTACGTCTGGGAAAGCATTGCTTTTATTATAAAGCAAATCTGTAAATGCATTTGCTTTATGTGGGAGCTCCTCCACTCATCCTTCCATGAGATACAGAGGGGATAGTGAAAATATAAAATGAAACACCTCACAGTTTGAGAAGAGAAAGTGAAATTCTCCGGCTTCTTGTTAGAAATACAATTAGCCTTGCAAATTGTCACTTACTTCTGTCTGTGGGTGGCATGGAGGATGCAAAAACTTACAATGCTCCAGTAGAGCCACGAAAGATGACAAGTGATAGGGAAGTTTTCCACAGATCCTTATAACAGGGCATGGGACTTCCACATGAAATGATGTCAATCCTCAAGAATGCTTTGTGGGATGGGTCAGCAAAGTCTGAAGTCATGAGCAGTTATTTCAGGGAGGTAATCTGATCACAGAAGAATATATATTCTGATGAAGCTTTCCCAGGGGATACTCATATGAGAATTATTGCTGTAACATGGAGTGTTTATTTAAATGGCAGTGCTTTACTTAAAAGATGTGAGACTGTAGCTCAGTAGTTATTCCTCACTGGCAGTTGGTTCTGAACTAACGATTTGGTTGTAGCAAGTTTAAAAAACAGACGTTAATTTCTAACATATGTAAAGCTAGTAAAGCAGAAAAAAAGAATAAACATTAAAGTACAGAACATGCTCAAATTAAACATTATCATTAAAAAGCATTTTTAATCATGTGCCCAGTGTAAAGAAGTCTGCACTAGAACAAGATGGATGGGCATTTCTGAGGATTTATGCATAGCTGAGAAGTTAAAAAGATGGCTCCTGATTTGTGACATTACAGAGCTTCAGCTTTTGTTGCCTTAGATGTTCCAGTACCCCTGTGAGTCCTGATCTCTGATGATGTTAACTGGGGAAGATTAACCACAGGTCTAAGACCTACATTTTTTTTTCTACCTTAGATTCAGTTATTAGGTTTTCATTTTTCAGATTTTTTATTCCTCCTCCTTCCTATCACAATATGTAGCACATATAGTTGTACTTGCAGACAGCAACCCCCAGTTTTGATGCTTTAGTGATTATAACAAATGTAAGATGGTGAAAAACTTCAGCTTAAAATGCATCTCAGGGACCCCAAATTAAAATTCTCAGGATATTGCTGTATTTTGTGCTGTTAAATCTAGCTGAAAGAAAACAGGATCTTGGTTTCTTAAGACTTTGTTTCCTTCCACTATTTCTTTCCTATACTGAACCACAGATTGTAATCCTGTTTGTAATCACAGTCTGTTGTGGGAATTATGATGAGATGTCGTTCTCACTAAGTGCAAAACTCATTTTGACTTAGGAACGCAGACAACCACATTGTATAACCTCTTTCCTCAGTTTATATGATATAGAGTCAGACCAAAGGTATCCAATAGGATAAAAAGTAAAGCATTCAGTTCTCAAACAAGGAAAAGAATTAGAAAGCAGCATGTTCTAGGTATAAGAAAAATAATCTCAAATCGATCCATTTCTATGTCAGGCATTCTTAAAAAGTGTTGTCATCCCTCACTTAGTGAAAAACTAGTATATTCACCAGGCTCAAGGTGTTCAAATATCTTACATAAGGCTCTTAAGGCTTGAGACACACTTGAACAAAAATTGCTTTTGCTTGAGCAAAAATTTCATCTTGGGCTCTATGCTTTCTGCATAAGATTGTGCAAACTGTCCTGCAGAAGCACGTGATCTGCAGTGGAGCAGGATCCCTCCAGTCAGAGAGGCACCGGTACTGCTCGGCACAGCATGGTTCACGGCAATGCAAAGGGATGCTGTGGGAACTGAATGAATCCCCAGGACCAGCCTCATGTCATTTGCTTTCTTGTCAGACCTAGTATGTCTCTAGTTTTGATATCATTTAATTATGAAGAAGTCTTGACCTTATTTAATCCCGACTGCTATTTTCCTCTACTGCCCTCTTGTTACATCAATTTTAGCACAGGCAGTGTGCTTTATGAATGTTGGCATCTAATCTTGATCTATTAAAATACTGGAAAGAAGGAAATCAAAGTATCCATAACTGCACAGATGTTTTCTTATAGACAGAGAGGATCTTCATTAGAAAGGAAAGATCATATGAGAAACAATATACAGGGCATTGGGTACAACACAATGATTTGCATATTTCCCACTATTCTTTTTGTGCACCTGGAGCAAGGAATGTACTTTAAATCTATTTTCATTTCACATTATGGAAATATGCAGCCTAAGAAGAATGTTACACAAAATCTCCAGGGGCGAGAACATAAAAGATCATCCTCTAGGAGACTGCTCACCTTGAATATCTTCATAGGTTCTTCGCAGTAAGACAAGCAGTCTCTATGCTTATAACTAATTGTACCTGCAAACTCTACATTTTCCTTGCCTCATTTTGTGCATTATAGAATCATTATGTCAAATGAAGTTACAGCCAGATCTGCTCAGAGAATTTCCGAGGTTAGCCAAATACACTCTCAAGGTTTACAGTGAGGAAGAAAAAAAATGAAAGGTTTCATACTAACAGCAGAGATAATGAGGGAAGAGATTCAGACAGTACACATTCAGGTTCTTTTCTCTGATCTCTGGAGAAAAGGCAGGTCATTGTCATATTGAAGAAATGTCAATAGGCAGAGTTAAAATTGGAACTCAGAAACCCTGCACTGAATGTAGGGAAGGTGACTGAGCAGGAGAATAAGGTAAAATCAGAACTGAGAGCCACCATGTCAGTGATACAGTTGGCAGGGAAGGTTCTCAAGGAGGAAAAAAGACAAATGTCAGAACTCCTTCTGCATAAGGAAGTCTTGAAAACAAAGGAAAAATAAGCGGATTTATTTGAGCTGCAAAATACATTTTAACTACCTAACCTATGAATGAGGATCTCGAGAATAGTGCAACATATTAAATTACATTTACACATCCGACAGCGACCTACTCATGTGGACTGCAGGTGGAAGTTTTGGTAGTAAGGCACTCTTATCTAGTGGCTGTGTCTTCTTCCTGCCAGCCCAGTGCCTCTGCTTCTTGCCTGGCCACTCTGCCCCCTGATCCCCCTAGGTGCTTTCCCATGCATCCTCCTCCTTACATCCATTTCTTTGGCTGATGTAGCTGATGAGATGAGAGGTCTTGGGCTCCTGCTCTCCTCTTGTGACCTGTTTGCCTCTGCAGATTCAGAAGTTATGGCTAGTGAACCCTAAAATATTTTACTGGATAACAGAAAGATTCCCTCAGGAGAGTTAGAAACTTTCTCCCACCCCCATCAGGATGGCCTGTTCCCTCCTCATTAGGCCATTTTCTGGGGATGTTGGAGACCTAAATTTCAGTTCTTTTGGCCTGAGATAACAGTTAAACAGATACATCCTGGGGCAGAACTCAGCTGAGATGTCCTAGCTGATTTATAAGAATCAGCAACCCTGCATCTGATAAATAAGGCAGACAAAATGGACATATCCCACAGCAGCCCACCCTGCCTTATCCCTGAATTTAGCCCTCCAAATGCAGTGATTTGCTTTTCTGCCTAGTTCAAGAAACACAACTCTGTGGATACGAATAGGAAGTTCCTGTGCACGTTATGTCTATGGCATTTCTAATTGTAATATCATTTTGACTTTCAGGAAGGCTGGTCAGATGTGAAAAAGTAAAGGGAACTGATCCTGATGATAACGATAAGGAAAATTAACTAACAAAGGGGTGTATGGTGTTTAGCTCATGTTCTCTGAGACAACGGCCTGATAATAAAAGTGAACAAAAGAAACATGACGAATGAGAGGGGGACTCCTAAGAGGAAACAAAACACAGTTGCAAACAAAGATAGTGAAATAATAGAGATCCTTTAAACCAGTCAGCACTTTCCCGCAGAACCCACAGGACACAAAATTCACATAGGCCTAAAAGGCTGATTGCTAAACATGTATGCATTTGTAAACAAGATGTAGCTTGTAGTCAGGAAAAGGGTAAGGAATAGATGATGTGTTGACTGGAAAGAACATTAATTGGGTCAACTGAGCCTTCAGTACTCATAAAACATCAAAGACTTATTTAAATAATATCCCTATCCTGTATTTCAAATGAAAAATAACCTTGGATGCGAGCATTTCCCTGCTTTCAGATTTTCCAACATAGAAATTGCCACTTAACAGGAGAACACAGAATGGTAAGAACAAAAAAATCAGTACGTGAATCTGTTTTTTTTTGCCTTTGGTTTGGATGAAATAGAAATAATAAAGAGTATCAAAGCAAGTAACCAGGCTGAGGCCTGATGTCTTCCAGTCCAAGAGGAGGCAGGTGCCTTGGTTTCCTTTTACAGAAAATATGATAATTTAGAACCCCCTTCAGCTTTCTCTTTCTACACTGTAATCAAAGGCATAAGGAACAACAACAATCCTGTTTTACTATATTCTCACTGCTGAGTTTAAACATGGCTTAATTCAGAAGCACAATGAGATCCAACTTCATTGCTCAATCTCATTATGATTTCTGATGCATGACTGGGCCAGTGTGCAACACACACATTCCCACAGTGCTGCGAAGGTGCTTTGCCCACAGGACCTCCGCTGTGCTGCCACTGGTAAGCCATCACTCTACTCATTGCTCCCAAATTGTCCTCTTGTGAATGAGCTGAAGAGTCAATGGCTACAGTGCTGCCCCTCTCTGAGTACACCCTGAGCAGACCCCTCCTTCCTCAAGAGACCCAGGACCTCCAAACACATGGCACTTCCACAGTATCAGGGTGGACAATTCCTGTATAGGTCCTCTCTCTCCCCACCCTCCACCTCAAACACTACTCAGCAGTTAAAAAACCCAACAGAAATAAAGTGATTTCTGAAGAGTGGGAGCATTACACAGCCACTTGGATGGGGAGAAAGGTCTGCTGAGGCAGTATGAGCTGTGATTGGCCTGGCACAGAGATGCAAATCCCTGTGCTGATATGGCCACCTGAAATTTCTAGGAAACACTGGTACACCAGCATGGGCCCTTATTGACTAATATACAAATTGTGCAAGTGCCTGTGTACATGTGTGTGCCTTTTACGTGCCTGTGTAAAATGTAGATTGGCTGGACACAAACTTGGACAAAAGTAACTCTAGCCTGTCCAGACCATGGGGAGGGAGGGCGTTGTAAAAAATTTGACCTACTCCATGTTACTGATGAATATTTGCAGATTTAAGTTCTACTTATTGGGGGGGTGGGGTACATTTTTGTTTTTTTTTTTTTTAGCTATGGGACAACCAGAACATATCCCAAATAAATCATGTCATGCATTCACGCAAAAGATTCCACTCATAAGGTACAAAATAACAGAGTAAAATTACCTTCCTAAGTGAGAATTGTGATCAACACTTGCTAGAAAACCATTTGTAAAAATAGCTGGAGTTATGTTTGTATTAGCACTCCAAACTATTCCCAAGCTGAGTTCAGATCCTTGTGTTTGCTCGGGCATAAGGGGAAGTGTTAATGTTTACAGAGTCAGAATGCTGTTGCTTAAGAAGCTTAATTAAGTTTATCATTCCTGGCTCATGGTGTCTCAAGACAAGTCACAGAATGCACTGAGCCACCAAAAAAAGGCAAATAAGCACAAGCCCATTTTCTGTGTTTTCTGAGTAACAAATTGCAATGAGGGGAAGCATCAGTCTGAAAATAACCCTGCTACTGTTAATATTTTTTCTTACCAAATTCTCACTATATCAGAAGAACACAAACATGGAAATAATTTAATTGTTCATTGAAAGTGGTATATTTCATATGAATTAAAGACATTTATCTTCATTGAAAAAAAAAACCAACAGATACGGGGCTGATGTTCTTCATTCAGTTAAGAAAGACTTAGTATTTATGTTTATTTTCCATTTACAAATGAGAGACCCTGGTATATGATAACTTATCTGGAGCTGTTAATTTTGAAATAATCACTTGGAATCCATCCCAGTTTGCAATAATCAACGGTTATTATCTGATGGGTTAAAGTGGAGAAAATAATAACTTGTTTTTTCCTCCAACTTTTAACTTACTTTGGTTGGAATGTAAGAACAGCTACCCCCAGCTAGGCAGTGTGCCTGTCCAGTTCAGTCTCTTACACTGGATGCTGAGAAGGCTGGTAAGACTAAAAAGATTGATACTTTTGACAGCTTCTCTATTGGTTTGGTCTCTATGGCACCTTGTGGCAATGAGTTTCTCAATTTAATTACACATTATATAAAAAAGCATCTTCTATTAATTTTAAGCCTGCTATATGGCAATTTTATATGATGCTTCTAGACCTTTGGTGATGAAAAATATCTGTTTACTAGCTCTACATCATTAATGATTTTCAGATATCCAACAAAATTCTTTAAGTCACCTTTTTTTCTAAGGTGGAGAGTCCTGTAATGTTTTCTTCCCTTGCCTAGATGCAGTTTCCAGTCTCTGATTCTAATTGCTGCCTTCCTGTACCTTTTCTAGTTAAACTGTATCAACAGAGCAAAAGTCCGTGCAATACTCAAAATACAGTTTCATCACTGACTCAAAGGGTGGTATAACCATGGGGCTTGTTTCACTGATATCTGCACTTAATAAAGTTGATATGTTAATGTCTAGTACACTGGTGAAGTGTGACTTCAGCCCTTACAAGCCATGCTTACTGCTTCACATATAAAACATTTACCTTTATTATTTTATTACTTTTGTCATTTACTTTATATTAGCTTCACCATTTGTAAGCAGTGCCCTTCTTGAGCTTGGGATGTTGGTATCTTTTCCATTTTTACAAGGATACTGGATTTGAATGTCTTGGACTCACCACTATAGAGTCATTTTCCATAGTCATGTGTAGAAATAGCTCCTGAAGATTGCTTAGGAATAAATCTAGAGTGGCTTTTCCGCTTCTGGATCATCTGACTAGTTGGGCCAAGTAGTAAAACTATCTAAAACTGTCACCTCTGAATAATACCATGCTCTGAACTTTTCCCAATCCCCCTGCAGGCAGCTGAAGTTTCACATTTCATCTACCTGACCATTGCAGACTTTAATCCGAGGGTGGTTTGTAGCTATTGTCACTACCTGGTCAATTTAACAGCGGCACAGCCTTGATCATTAGGTGGATTTATCATGCTTAACTTTACCCATTGAACAGATATGCATTTTGTTGGCTTGCCTGGCAAGCTCCTGACCTTGTTGTCAGCAGAGATGGATGGGCACATGCAGAGTGGGGCTGGTGGGATGGGGTGGGCTGTCTTCTAGATACGCTGGTCTGACCTCTGAATACAGGACAACTGTTTTTTTACTATTGTTTCTTCTTGGCTAAGGAATTCCAACCAAAACTGATTTTACAGCACACTTCATTCTGTTACCACTTTGAAACTTCTTTTAACAGAGACTTCTCTAATGGTGTAATCTTCTCTGTTACTCAGATACATTTGTACTCTGCTGTAGTACAGTATCCCGCTGATTATCTTCTAGCAGATGCCTAATATTACAAACATTTAAAATCAAATATTCCAGTGAACTAATCTCCATCCTTAGACTCCCAGCAGTCACACAAAGCAATTTATGTGGAATATTGATCTAATCCCTTTTGGTGTGCCCGATTTTTTGGGGGTTGTTTGCACCAATCTTTGTTGTCTCCTATGTGGATTTTGTCATCTTCTCTCAGGCGCACAGAGTGTTTTTGGTTTTACCCTTCTGATAGTGAGTCACTGCAACTGGCGTGCTTTCCTGCACCTGTCATCTTGTCCTCAATGCTCCATTTAAAAATGCTCCGACAGTCTTTTTTTTAAATCCTAAATGCTAGCAGACTCCTTCTACTCCACATTGAAAGCTGGGGTTTTCACACATTCTGTGATTGCCTTTATTCTGGTTTATGGGAAGAAAAAAAAAAAAAAGACCCTTAAACACACTACTGGAGATGTTCAGGAAATAGAAACTGATAAATATGAATGTGTGCATTGTCTTCATGGGAAACATAATCATAGCAGTTCAATTCAACAAGAGAGCAGAGAGCTTTGGTGAGTGTCCATCTCACTGACAGACTTCCTTGACACAGCTCAGTTTAGTTAAGAGGAACTGGAAAACCAGTTCGCGCATAATTTATTAAAAACAGGGATGCATGTTTTTAAATAAACAAATAAAATTTGTATATTTCTCAGACTGTTCACAGATATAATAGAAAAACAAAGAAACGTGCCCACTCATATACACACAGATGAACCTTTTGAAATAAGTGATTTGTTGAAAATTGTATCCTCAGCTCCAGTGTTCACTAAGGCGTACTATTAAGCTGAGCTAATTTCTTTTTGTGCACCTCAGAAAGCCATTATCCCAACTGCTGCTATGGTTTACATGGGCAGCACAGAGGAGGACACAAAACCCGTGTCCTATTCCTACAGGGAGTGCTTCCAGAAAGCTTACACCAACACTGCTTTCTGTCCTTGAGACCCATCCAGGTTTGCCCTGCCTCTTGGCCTGTGATAAGGAATCCCACATTCATGTAAAGCCCATGAAGATAACAAAGTCTTATGCCATGCTTGTCTCTGCTCTTTGTCCATTGTCAGCTTTACATACAAACCCAAAGGGTGTCCTGGAGAGGCTGAAGCTGATGCCATTCATAAATCCAAGCTTTTGCAGAGTATTTCAGATGTTTCCTCTCTCATTCCACTATGCCAAGGGCATCTTGGAGGCAAGGGAGGATTAAATCTGGTCAAGCCAGTACTTCCCAAGGATATTATCTACTGCCCCCCACCCCCCGTTGTATTCTCCAGAAGATTAAAGCTATTAGCATTTGTGATATGATGACCAAGAACAAGGAACCAAAAACACCATGTGGAACTTCCTATATGTTTTCTGCATACAGAAATCCTTGGGTATTTACAGAGAAATGTTGATTATAATTATAATTACAGTACTAGAACATATTTATCTGCCAAAGCATCTGCCTTGCACCTGCTCTCCTGCTGTGGAAAGAGAGCAATGAGAGAGAACAGAGGGTGCAGCAGGAAAGGGAAGAAAAACAGTAACCCCTTTAGAAAAGCTCCATCAGTTTTTCTTCAAACAATTTTTTTTCTCATCCTCAGTTTTGGAAAAAACAAGCACAGCTCCTCCACTACTTCCTTGCTCAAGAATATAAGCAATCTTGTGAAGGGCTGCTCAGCTCTACAGTTCTTTGAAGCACTGAAATGAAAGGATGGATCCTCAGAAGCTGGTATTTTCTCTGTCTGGTTGAGGAGGCCCAGGTCTTGCAGTGTCAAGACAAACTTTCCCACCCTCCAACAGGAACGTGTTTATTGGCACTGCGGCATCAGCAGAGAATCGACACAACTCACTCCTTTGCAGTTCAAAGTTGCTGCAGGTTTGAGAGGGAGCCAGAGCAGGCTTTACAATTACATTTCCTTTTGAAGTCATCAAATGCTTTCTAGATTGTTATTGTCCTGTCAGTCAACATGAGGGATTTGTTATGATAAAAACATAAAATGCACCAGGAAAAGAAGCCCCCGCCTATTCTGCATTGATTACATAGCCCTAGGTTTCATCCATTACTAATATAAGTTCAAATTCAAAGATAAAGGTTTTGTTTCAACAAGGTGCTTAAGAACTTAGATATACACATAGAAGTTGCTTTGACAGACTGTTCACTTAATATTTCGACACATTATGCTATTCATGTCGTCTAAATCTTCTCTAAATAAATCAGTAAATAAATAAACACACGATCAAATATATGTGTTTCAACGTATTTTAAAACTTTATTTCAGACAAAAAGCTACTTGGTGCACATGTCAATATTTTCTTTTGGAGTATCTGCCGAATGACAATATGAGTGATCTCTTGCAGTGCTGAGATAACAAATACCAAAGGTAGTAAATTCCATTGTGAGCTCTGCATTTCAGACAGAATACACTTTGAACATTCTTTGATTTTTAAGTTATTGCTTCTTAATAGCAGTACCATTTAAAATATATATATATTTGTCAAAGGTTATGTACTTAGGAAGAGATATCTGACAAGTTTTAAGTTTGCTTTGAGTCAGTTTCCAGATAGATCATATATATTCAGCTAAAAGTTAATTTAATATGCATTTCATATATAGACATATATATACATGTACTATATATATATTCATAGCATCTGTATATAATATATATTCTGATATGGTAAGAATATTTATTTTCTAC
>JANHFX010005423.1:0-37718 GCA_027560015.1 Chloroceryle amazona
CACACCCCAACCGACCCACTGCACATTGTCCACGTTCACCTCATCCTGCACACCCCAACCTACCCACTGCACATTGTTCACGTTCACCTCATCCTGCGCACCCCAACCCACCCACCACACACTGCACACCCCACCTGAGCACCACACATGAGCACTGTGCATTGCACTCCCTACCCTGCTCACCCCAACCCTGCACACCCCAACCCTGCACACCCCACACCAGCCCCTGCACCCGCAGCAGCCCCAGGAAACCACAAGCTCCATTGCATCCCCAGCCCTAGCGATTCAGCCAAACCAGGCTCCACACGGTGTCCCCATGGAGTTTATTTCCCACTCGCTCTTCTACTATGGACGCGTTACTGAGTCTTCTCCACGCTCTCCCGGCTCTGGGTGCTGGCTGCTGAGGGCCATCGAAGCAGCTGCATCTGGAATTGAACTGTCAGTGGCACTGGCTGGAGGCCTCGACCCCCCTCTGGTTCAGCAGAGTCTTTTTCCTTTTTTTCTTTTTCTTTTCTTTTTCCTGTGGAAAGAACTAAACCTGTCACCGTTTTGACAGAGTAAATCCCCCCTAGAGCAGCTGTGCACAGGGCAGGGGGTGCCCACCACACTTGCACTGACTTCTGCGCCTTGGGGGAACAGTTGAATATATTTGAATATATTTGAATATAACTTTGGGTCAGAAGTCCAAAAAGCAGCTTTAAGCAGGCAATCAATTGGGGTGCAACTTTGCTTTTTGTTGTTAAACTCCTCTAGAATTCTTAAGGAAAAAGAAAAAAGAAAGATGCAGAAAGAAATCATTTCAAGGATCCTGGAAAACCAAGCGTGGGGTAAAAGGAGCCCTACGTGAGACTACTTCCGAAGACACCCCTCAGTGCCCGGGCAAATCATTCGCTCGGGACAAAGCCTTTCCTCTTGGAGCCATCTGGAAGGGATCCCAGTTCCTCTGAGAGGACTTATTATTTGTGTGCATTTGCTGACGGAGGGATGCAAATCAACCTGAGCTCCCGGCTGTGAGAGCTGCCGGTTCCTACGGCTGCAGCAAAGCGAGGTCTGGGAGCCACCTCCTGTGCCTCGCAGCTCCAAGGTGGGACATGGTACCCAGGTGATGAGCAAATGCCAAACACCCACTTTGGTAACTCGGGGAGCAGTCAGGGCTTGCAGACACTGCTTTGAGCAGCACCGCCTGCCCTCTCTGGGCCGTGTCTGCCACCCCAGCTGCAGTCGGGGGTTATTTGAGTCGTGAGTGACAGCAGAGTGCACGGCAGTGCTGGCACAGGGTGTAGCGAGCTGTGGGGGCAGCTGATTTTTAGGCACTATCTTTCTGAAATAGGCACTTGGTGCAGCCCACCAGCCTCCACCAGCTCAGGCACAAAGGGACACTGAAACAAGTGTGAATCTCACATCACTTTGAGTTTCCTGCATCAGGAGTGACTTTCTGTGCATGCACCAACCACCGCCAGCCACACAATCCCCTTTGCTGAGACAGAAGGGAAGACCTCCTGCATGCACACTGACCACAGGCTCTGGGGGGAAAGGAAGTCAAAAAAACACCACTGCTAAATGTCAGCTGCCTGACAGCAGCTCCCTGCTTCTACAGCAGTCTGAACGTCTAGCACAACAACACAGCTTCTTGTAGGGAGCAATAATTTAAGGACATTTTCCATCTTTCCAGGTAGCTGGGAAGGCTGCCTTGACAGCAGACACAGCCTAGGGCTGCAGGGCTCTGAGATCCTCCCCGAGGACAGGACCTTGCAGTGGGTGATGGGGCATAGGAAAGCAGCCTGGGGCTCTTGGGGAAGGGAGTTGATTGTTCTCTTAAATTAGAGACTAAACCTGATGCCGGAGTGAGAATTTGAGGCTCCTTCAGTAGCTGAGTGGTGCTGTGGAGGCCTGGTCCACTCCATGCTCTCCCTGAGCCATGAGCAGCTTTTCAGCATCACCCCACCTCCCCTTCCTTCCCCCACTTCCTCCTGCTCTTGCATTACCCCTCCGATGTGCTGGCACCGCTATTTTTGTAGTCAAAGCAAGATTGCTGAAGAGGCAGGAGGAGGCTTTTCTCCAGTGGGTTAAGCAATGCCACTGGCTGAGCAGCCAGCTCTGCACTGGGGAGGCAGGGGACACCCGCCAAGGCTTGGGGTGGTCACTTCATGGGTGACAGCAGACCAGGATCTGTTCCCGGCCTCTCCACGGGTTGGCTGGGGCACTCAGGGCTCTCTTTGCATCTCATCTCTAAACCAGAAAGAAGAATAACCCCCTCTGAGAGGTGCTCTGAGATGTGAGTTGGAAATGGATGAGGACCTTATTGTGCAGCCCAGACAGCGCTCCCCGCAGCTGCCCACGCCAGCCATGCCACTGCCAGCGTTTGGCAGCTGACACAGTGGGCAGCACACTTCACACCCAAAAACCTGCTTTGCCCTTCTCCCCTGGCACACTGAGCTGGTGTGGGTGGGGGGGTGTCGCTCCCAGGACAGCCAGCAGCCCACCTTCGGTGCTTGTTCAGACACCGATTCAACAAGGTGTGCGGGTGCATCTGACCTTACAGCCCCCGCAGTCAATGGGTGTATTCACAGCCCCAAGCTCAGGATGTGAGTAAGCGCCCTGGGCAGGAGGGCGGGCGGAGGTGGCGGGGACCGGGAGGGGGGGGCAGGGGTAGGTGGGCCTGGCAGAGCTGGCGGGGTTGGGGGGACCTGGCGGGGTTGGGGGGACCTGGCAGGGTGGTGGGGACCTGGCAGAGCTGGCAGGGTTGTGAGGACCTGGCGGAGTGGTGGGGACCTGGCAGAGCTGGCAGGGACCTGCTGCTGCCTCTGGGCTGGGCACCGCTGCTGTTTGCTCTCACACCCTCTGCCCAGTCAGCTCCATCACCTTTAGCAGACGCCGTGGTTTTCCGGCTGGCCTGACTTTCTCTCTCTGCTTTTGGTTTTTTGAGCTTGTCCTTGCCTTTTTTCCTGTCCTGCGGAGAGAGATGTTTCCAGAGTTAGGCTGTGTTGCAATTCACTGCCCGCACTGGGTCCTGTGACAGCCATTGCCATCTGGGTCCTGTCACTGGGATTTAAAGGGCAGAGGAAAAAGGTGAGGGGAAGCAGGAGCACAGCAGAGGGACTGCTTGAAGAGCATCCAGGATATAGAAAGTGTCGGTGCAGCGGGTGTGTGTTGCCCAGCCAAGAGCGAGACCATCAGAGGCAGCACACGTGGTTGCTTTCCTACTCTCAAAAGGAAAAATAAACTCTTTTCTGAGGCCCCTGAAGGCAGCAGTACTTACTGCTAATAGCAACATTAAATAACGATACCAGCAGCGGTGGCTGGTGCTTAGGCAGGGCTGTTTCAGCCCCATTTTATGGAGAGGAGAAGCGTGGGAGGGATGGGAGGGATGCCCAGGGCAGAGCAGGCTGTGGGGCAGGAGCTGCTGCGCAGCCCTGGCAGCCCCACCTCACTCCCCCTTGCCCTGGGACATGCTCCTTACCATCTCCTCCAGACTCGGTTGCTGCAGAGGTTGCTCAGAGATCAGGATCCCAAAGTCACACACAGTTGCCACCAGGTCCTCAGTGGCCAGCAGGGCCTCCAGGGTCACCCTCCCACTGCCCAGGGTCCTCCAGATGGGGGGGTCGCTGCGGAGTTCACGTGGCATCTCCTTCTTCTTTGTCCTCTTTTTCTGCTTGTCCCTGGGCACAGGACCCTAGAGGGACCAGCACGGGGACAAGCCTCAGCAGAGGGTTAGGGGGGCCTTTATCAGACACTAAGAAACCGTGTCTCAGCCCCTTGCCCACCATGGCATCCAGAGCAAGATGTGTGAAACAGCTGCTGCCTTCCTCCTATAGCAAGAGGGGGCTTCGCTGAGAGGTCTGGGATGGAGGGGAGATTCTCTGACACGCCAAAGGAAGGACCTTCATTCCCCCATCATTACTTTTGCAGCTCAGATGTTATTTGGACACTGTTCTCTCCCAGCACCCTACCTTGGCAGTGTCTTTCCACAGCCCTCGTCCTGCCTTCTCTTTTGTGACTGCACTTTCTCCTGGAGCAGCATCAACAGGCCATGAGAGAATCTGCCCAGAGAGAGGAGCTGGGGCTGTGGGGACTGGGGTGCCCAAGGACCCTGGCTCAGGGTCACCACCATCCCGGACCGCTTCCCAGAGGGAACAGAGTACCACTGCTGGGCATCCCAGCAGCTCTTTCCCCTTTCATCCAGCTCTGCCACACGCTCACCTTCTCCTCCACCACCGAGACAACCGTTCCAGACATCAGGTAGGACTTCAGCCCCACTAAGTCCTTGGCAGTGTGCTCCTTCCTGTAGCTGCAGGCGATGGTGTCTGCCCAGGGCTTTCCAGGGGTGGCAAACACCTTTGCTGTACAGGGACACAAAAAAGCCCTGAGGCCCCTGAGGCACCTCTCCTTCCTGAGGACAGAACGATCCCTGGCACACAACCGGTGCCAATCCATTGTCCCTCAGTCTCAGTAACAGCCCAGATGATGCTGACACTACGAGGGACGTTCTGATGCCACCACATGCCAGGAAGAGCCATAAACCTGCCCTGAGCCGTGGGGCAGGGGGTTTGGAGCTCCCCATTACCAGAGTGGCCCGTGGGCTCCTCCGTAGCCGCAGGCTCCTGCTGGCTGTTCTTTTCTCCGGTGTCCTGAGCAGAGCTGTCCACATCCAGGCTGGCCACTGCAGGACCTTGATGGATTTTTGTTACCTGGAAGAGAGAGGGATCTCTCAGCAGGGCACATCTGGTTGACTTTGCATCAGGACCAAGGAGCAGAGCTGCCTCCGAAATCCCCCTCCCCAGCCCACCCTGGCTGTGGGAAGCAGAGGCACTGGGACCAAGGCAGGAGAGGGGCTGTGAACACCCTCCCACGTCCAGGGCAGTGCTGGGCTTGCTGAGAGAGTCAGGGAATGTGGCCAGCAGGGATTTGTCCTGCCTGATGTGGCCACCCGTGAATTCTGCCCCAGTACTGCTGCTGCTCACACCAGGTCCTTTACAGACGGTCTCACTACGCAGCCTGGAGGTGAAGTTCCCCCATTGCTGTGGTGTGATGCTGCCTGTTGCTTTCAAGATCTTGGTCCAAACAAACCTCAGTGGTGCTGCCATCCTCCAGCTCCTCTTCCTCCACAAACTCGTAGGTCACACAGTAGCTGTAGGTGATCACCGGGGCCTCAGCACCCACCTCCAGCTGCTGCTGAGCGCTGGGATCCGGGACTCCCTTGATCTCACCAACGCTCACAGCCACTCGTGCTTCACTTCTGGCCAGCTCTACAAGGAAGATAATCTTGTGGTGAGGCTGCAGCGTGATCCTTCCAGAGGGGGGAAGGTGTGAAGCAAGCAGAACCCTCCAGGATGCCATGTGCCGCCAGCTGCCATCCCTCCCCGTCCCCGTCTTAACGCTGTGACGAGCCACTGCCACACGGGGCCACTCCAAAGCCGTGCAAACATCTTCTGGCTTGCTTGCTTTGCCTCCCTGGTTCGTATTTTAGACTTCAAAGAGAACATCCAGCACATAAACTCATTGCGTAGGGGCCATCAGGAAGGGCTTCCCACCCCCGGGTGTCCCCAGCCCCCAGCTCTCATCCCAGGTGGGGATGTGCCACGCTGCAGAGGTGGCACCGCTTTGTGATGATAGCTCAGCACCATGTGAGCATCATCCCCAGTGGGGATGTTCCTCTTTAAGCAGCTCAAGAGGGAAATGCAGGGTCTGAAACCAGATGGTATTAAGGAAGCAAAGATGGGATCAGGCAGTGCCAGGACCAGGTCATTCCTGCAATTTTTGAACCTGACCAATGCTAAAGGTACCTGCTGCAGGGTCCTCTGCCTGTCTCCCCACTTGTGCTTGTGGGGTACAGAGAAAGATCTCTCTTTGAGGGAAGACAAGAAGGAAGTCAATACTGGATCCAGAGTTTGCCCTGCGGTCTTCTAGCTCAACCAGGATGATACCAGCTCCTAAACCATGGGGTCAGCACAGACAGGTTCAAAGCTCACCTGGTTGCCTCGCCAAACCGTGGAACCAGTGCCTCTCATCAGGCCCTATGTGGATGTCATCAAGGACAGAGAGCTTGGGCAGGCTGTCCACGAGGAAGCCTCTGTAAGTGGGAATAAGAGCCAGCGGGTTCCCCTGGAGCACCAGGACACGGAGCTTCTGCAGACTGGACAGCTGGGACACCAGCCCCGGCAGATCCGTGAAGTTGTTAAAGCTCAGGTCAAGGGACACAAGATTTGGCCTAAGGAGAAAACCCAGAGAAGAAGGTGAGACAAACAGAATCCACCTGAGGATAAAGAGCTACTTCCCTGGGATGAAAAAAAAAGAAACAAAAATTGTGTTTTCCCAGCACAAACTGGGCCAAATGGGAATCCTGTGATAAAATCTCAAGAGGTCATTTCCAAATTTCTGGGCCACATGGTCCATTGCCCACCTGCCCCACAAGCTGAAAAACATGTTCCTTTAGCATCCATTGACCATCCTACTGCATCATTTGGTGATTCAGCCTCAGCTTTAGATCTTTCCCAGAGCAGATTCCCAGCTGGAGCTTTGGGAAGGGCATGGAAACAGGAAGTTGCTCAGGGACATGGGAACTGCTCTGAGCAGTGTAGAGGTGGTTCCCCAGGTGATCTCCTTGTTCCTTGGTCAGCAGACCGAGACACCCTCTAAGCATGAGGCAGAAGACAGTGAACAGAGACAGAACGCTCTGCATGGGCGCTGGCCACAGAGAAGAGAAACAACTCTGCTGAAGGGCTGTAATTTCTTAACATGGGCCACCTTGATGGCCTGAGCTCATCTGTTCACATCTGCCCACCTCCCTTTCAGGACCCCACGTTCAGCCTGCAGTGTTACCACAAGTCCGCAGTGAGGACTTTGTCCTGCAAAGGGCTGCACAGTCTGTTGTATCCCAGCCCCAAGTGCTGCAGCTCCAGAGGAGGCTGAGTGCACAGATCCTGCAGATCAGCCACAGCGTTGCAGCAGAGCTCCAGGACCTGCTTGGGACAGAGGGAACAACAAGTATGTTTTGTAATGAGCTGTTCCTGGCTGTCCCTCGAGTTGTTCGGCTCCTGCTGCGTTCCCAGCACGCTCACCTTCAGCGTCCTGGGCAGGTTGGCCGATGGCATCCTGCTGATTTGGTTGGCACTGAGGATGAGCTCCTCCAGCTGCCGGAACTGCAACAGACCATCGTCGACCTCCTCCACCTGCAAAGTGTTGGCCAATGTGTCCCCAAGCTACCTCTTGGCCACAGTGACACGGATGTGTAGTGTTGGTCCATGTGATGTATGTGTAACATGGATGAGAGCAACTCGCTGGGTGGGGGGTCCAGTAGCTCTACCCCAGCTGCACTAGTGGCAGGGAAGACCCTGGTAAGAGGAAGTTGTCCTTTTCCCAGGGTGTTTTCCCTCCCAAGATGAGATTTCCTAGCCTGGGGATGAGTAGCTATATGGGCACCAGCAGCTGCACTTACACCCTTGCCAACGATCCGCAGGGACCTGAGGACCTGGAAGACTTTGGAGCCGTGGACGAGCTCAGGCGCCAGCACAGCCATCTCCCGCAGGTGCTGGTCCTGGGAGCTGTATCCCGGTGGGAGGGCCCAGGGGCTGTGCCGGTCACGCAGCAGCTCCATCAGCACCTCAGGACTCTCCTCACCCAGTGGCAAGACCTCCTCCTGTCCAGCTGGGTCTGACCCCAGCCCTGTCTGGCCTCCACGGGGATTTGTGCGTGCATCGAAGCGGGACTTGTTCTGCAGACAGCAAAAGGAGAGAAGCAGTGACAGCCCTGCAGACCTCCCCCCATCACGTCCCACAGCTGTGTCCCCCGGGTCCCTACCCAGCTGCCAAAGCCGCAGGGGAAATCCTGCAGCCCCAGGCGCCGTAGGTGCTGCCAAAAAGCAGCCGAGAGGCTGCGGCGGCCGGGAGCTGCCATCCAGCCTCCGTCATGCAAAGAATTCCCTGTTTGGGAACGCTGCGCCTTGCGGCCCCGTTGCTGGGAGATGGTGGGTGCCATGGGGACCGGGGACTGTGCTCTGCAAGCCAAGCGGGGCCAAGGAGCGAGCCTGGGCTGGCACCCCAGCTCCCCAGGCTGGGAATAAACCCTCTGGCTTTCTGGATCACTCCCGGGGTTCTGGGAGCTGCCCCCCACCAGGGAAAGAGGGGTTGGGCTCGTGTAGCATTTGCAGGGTGCAGCATCAGCCCTGTCCCCTGGCCAAGGACCTGTGGCATGCCATTTGCCATTTCACTTATCTACATCCTGAGTGTCACTCGAGTTTTGGGGAGGAAGCTGTAAAAGTGCCGCTGCTCACCCGGGCAGAGGGTGTTGCTGCCACAGCAGTGCAAAACCATCGGAAAACAAAGTTCACAGCTAAAAATAGCAGCTCCTACACTTGGAAAAAAGTAGATGAACCCCAGGAACAAAAGCCACAGCTCTGCCTGAGGTCAGATTCAGGGCTCTGAGGTTTTTTTGGATTTTCCAGCGATAGGTGTTGAGACAATGGCTACAAAATTCCATTTTAGGGAGCCCACAGAGCATCCTGTGTTGGCCAAAACGTTACCGAATGAATTGCAGATGCTCTGCAGCCTCTGGCAGTTACGTGGTGGAAAACTGAACTTCTACTTGCATTCAGTTTCACAGGACAGATGCCGATCTGCTCCCTTATCAGCTCAGCAGCTCACCACTGTGTGTGCAGACAGCGTGCTCAGGCTGAGAGATAGCGGTGTGCCATTGAGCGGAATAAGCAGGTAAACTGCTGCCCTCAGCTCGGTAGAAAATGATGTCAGACCTTCTAAAAATGTTTGAAAGAGTGTTACTGGTGTGTGAATTGTGTGTCACAGAACAGCTGAGCTGTACGAATGCTGCTTCTCTTATTTGATAGAATCATAGAATGGAAGGGACCTCTGGAGATCATCGAGTCCAACCTCCCTGCCAGCCCAGGAACACCCAGGGCAGCCCACACAGGAACAGATCCAGGTGGGGCTGGAAAGTCTCCAGAGAAGGAGACTCCACAACCTCTCTGGGCAGCCTGGGCCAGGCTCTGCCACTCTCACAGGGAATAAGTTTTCCTTCATGTTGAGTTGGAGCTTCTTGTGTTTCACCTTGTGACCATTGTCCTATCCCAGGGCACAACCTTCTCCTTGACCCCCACCCTGCCAATATTCGTAAACATTCATAAGATGCCCTTTCAGGCTTCTCTTCTCCAGGCTAAACAGCCTCAGGGATCTCAGCCTTTCCTCATCTTAATGTTCCAGTCCCTTCAGCACCAGTTCTTTGTAGCCTCCGTTGGACTCTCTCTGGTATTTCCCCGTCCCTCTTGAACTGGAGAGCTCAGAACTGGACACAACACCCCAGTGTGGTTTCACTGCGGGGGGGGGAACGGACACAGCCTCCCTCGACCTGCTGGCCACACTCTTCTTTACACACCCCAGGAGACCATCAGCCTTCCTGGCCCCAAGGGCACATTGCTGTTCCACGGAGACCTTATCGTCCACCAGGATGCCAAGGTCTCTCTCCATGGGGCTGCTTCTCAGTGGGTCTACCCCTCACCAGTACTGGTACACGGTGGTGTTCCTCCCCAGGTACAGGACTCTACACTTATGCTTGTTGAACTTCATTAGGTTTGCCTTTGTCCAGCTCTCCAAATACAGATGACGGGGCCAACAGTGCTGCACAAAGAGATGGTCTCTGCTGCAGGGGGAAGGCTGGCTGCGGTTCCTTGTCTGTCCTCCCTGGCTGTACGCAACTTGAGGGGCTGGAAGGGGACTGGCAGTGCCTGATGGTCTCTTGCACGTGCAGCTCACGCACCTTCCACGCATCTTGCAGCGCGCTGTGGGGCATTAACCAGCTGCATCTCTCTGCTTCATGGTGCTTCCAACCAAGCACCCCTCCAAGATCACCCTTCTGCCTGAAAGGAGGCACCTGTACCCATCATTACCTTTGAAGAGATGTTCTTAAAGAAGGCACAGCACAAAGAAACATCTCCTTCTCCCCTCTCCATTTTCCCCTCAAATTATAATAAAAACATCAAATAGAAAAAAACCTGTCTGCCAGAACTGTCCTTTTCTGCTTCTTCAGCACTCTGCTGCACTCTGTGCTGCCTCACGTTGTAGGCCACGGTAACTCAATTCTCTTGCATTATTTAGCACCTGGGAACACGGGTCGTGCAAGAAGAAATGCATCCCCATGGGATGGCTGCATCCCTCTGCTTGCCTTCTGGGGTTCCCTCGTAGCACGTGGCAGAACCACGTTCAGTTTGTGAATCTCCACTATTGTGGCTTCAAACAGACAAGAGAGGTCTGACTTTACAGACTGGTGGGACCCCAGTGCAATGCAGAATCACAGAATCCTTTAGGCTGGAAGAGACCTTTCAGATCATCCAGTCCAACCATTCCCCCAGCACTGCCCGGGCACCACTGACCACTGACCCATGGCCCCACAGCTCCACGGGGGGCTTGGAAACCCCCCCAGGGGTCACGGGGACTCTGCCCCTGCCCTGGGCAGCCTGGGCCAGGCCTTGGTAACTTTTGGGGAAGAGATTCTTTTCCTAACAGGGTACAGGGGAAAAATCCATTCCCATTTCAACCCCTGGGAATCCCTTCAGCCCAGAGAACAGTTCCTGTACCAGTCTCAGGCGCCTGGGAGGAGCTCATGCACACACCAAGCCTTTTACTTTCTGTGACAGGTTATTTCACGTGCAAACAGAACTGATCATTTCAACACCAAGATGTTTTTCTTCCCCTTTGGGAAGGGAGGGGGGTTAATAGTGAGTGTCTGTCACACATCTAGTGGCCATCCCAGCCCTAACTCTTGACAATGTTGTTCCTTGAAAGGTTTCTGGTGGCTTGACACATGTTCATCTTTAACCTCTGACTACCTTTCAGTCATATCTTTTACCACAGAGGTGGGAAGCACAAGTGTGAATGTGTCACGGTGTTTTCACAAGGGTCTACTCACAGGGGTTTCCTCTGCCCTGTTTTCTGTCCTAGGCTATCAGCAGTTCTGCTGATCTTCTTCCGATCTTCCCTGCTTTGGTACGGAGGAGAATTTCCTGCGCTTGGTTCCTGGAACCAGAAAATAACCCCAGGGGAGTTAGAGAGAAGGGTGACAGAGATGGAGAGGTGGGATCCTGGGCAGCCTCTGCTGGGTTACGTGAGGAGCTCACACCTCAGGGCCAGGGTCTTACAGACATCCAGGAAAAGGACCAACATGTTGACCTGGATACCTGTCCTGCCACGCACACCAGCCCCTCCTGGTTTTTCCACTTCCCACATTAGTCCACACTTGCATCGACCGTGCAGAAGGTTGTTGGCTTTGGGCACCAATGAAGTGCTTGTGTGCTCCAAACATCTGCTTTAACAAACACCAGCAGAGTTCACGTTCTAACTCCTACATTTTGAAGAGCCCAAGGATTGAGATGGGCTGGCCGAGCCAAGCGTTCTGAACTCCTAGTCAAATAGATGATAGAGGACACCATCTGTGTCAGTCTGAAACTGCCTCTAGATCGCAATCGCTGAAGACGCATTTGAACCAACATTTGATATAATCTGTCAGAAAAAGAAAAAAACCCCAAACTATCACCCGCAAGAAAAAAACAAAACCTAAACACACAAAACCAAACCCATGGGGGAGCCACTGACGCAAAACTCCGTGGTACTTAAATGCAGCTTGGCTGACCACATCTACAGCACTGCAGGCACCAGGCAGCTCGAACACCAACAGCCAGCCAGCTTTTGACCAAGCCAGCTGCTCTACAAGGCCACCATGAAACTCCGAGCAGGTGGGTGCGACTCAACTTTGCTACGCGTTGTAGGGTTGCGTTGGTTGATCTTCATCGCTAGCTCAGCCACTTGATGTCTATATGCATCAGAACTTCAGCACGCTGCTCAAAACCAGGAAGCTTTGCAAAAATGTAGAGGCTTGAGACTAATCACTGTGTTCTTTCTTTCTTTTTTTTTCTTTCCCCTCTTCATTCAAATGCAGAAGTCAACAGGTTTGCAGTCTTCCTCCTGTGTTCTCTGGTTCCTTTGGGCTCCTTGGCACCGACAGCCACCTCAGAAGAAAGCAAAACTTCTACAGGACAGACTCATTATATTACCAGTATAAAGTCCTTAGTAGAAGTGATAGAAAGACAAGCAAGCACCTTGTTCAAAAACTACGTAAGTGTATTGTTTTGCATTTGCTGCATCTGTGTCTGTGGAAAAATCTATTGAATTATTACATAAAAGGCCACCAGAAAAGAAATATTTGGGTTAGAACCTGAAATAGTCTCTTCTCTCTATTCCATCCAAGAAGGAAAGCATTTACATTGCATTATTTTAGGGCAGAGGTGGAATGATGTCAAGGACAGCTGGGGAAAGCTTGGGCAACTTTGCCTTGGCCAGTGGCTAGATGGGATCCTACAGGCTAACTGGTCCCTTCTTGGTCTCCTGAGTCATGCTGGGCTTGAAGCAGGCATCTTTGGGAAGGAAACTAGTCACATCCCTGGGAACGTGCAGAGACCTGCCTTGCTCTTTGGTCTGATGCTAGTATTGGAGCAGTCAGAGTGCTTCTGCTGAAAATCCTGCTCACCATCCTTTCCTTGGAGATGGTAAAATGTGCATCTGACCCCACATGCCAACGCTTCAGACCAATCTGAATGGCTGGGAACACATTGAATTGTCCCTGGGAACAATTCCCCTGAATTCATCTGCCAAATCAAAACCACCTCTGCTGAAACAGGTGAAAATATGCTCAGATCAAAGCAAACCTCTTGCCTGAGCAAAGCAAAAAACCCAATAAATAGAAGGCTTATCAAAGCTGAAAACCAAGCCAAGCAGGTTAAGATAGAAAGTACCTCACAAGCAGCCACGACTCGTGCGCGATACCTACTCGGTAAAAGGAGCATAGGTGTTAACACCCAGCTATTGACCAATGGCAAAAGAAAAACGAACCCCAACTCTACAGGTACTGAAAGATCAATCATTTCTTCCTCCTCTTCCTCCCGTGCAGAACGCATGCAGCCCTGTAACGCCCCAGACCGAGAACTGGTCAACTGCTGACTTGGATGCCAAAGCCCTGCTGAAGAAGATACCTGAATGCCCGGCTTTCAACGCCAGTTGCTGCGCTTTCCACGTTTTTTACAGCATACTGCAAAACGTGCAAAGCACCATCGAATTAATCTGCGGCAAGAATTTAGCCGTCTTCGTGGCTGCAAACATCAATCAGCTCAGCACGACGCTGAGCGAACGGGCTGCGCTTTACACCTGCGAGAACAAGGACCTTCCGCAGGTGGATCACAGCCAGGTCCTGAGGATGGGAATGGCAGATAGGATGATGTACATCTGGCAGGTGTTACAGAAATACAAACAATTCACGCGAAATACAACCCAAAGGTACTTGGCAGCAGAAAGGGGATACGTCGGGGGGACAAAATAACTTCCAGACCCTAGAGACTTGGCTAAACGTGAGCACAAAACTGATCTCGTAACTGATCATGTACCTGATCACATAGCTGATCACAATTCTGGTCACGTACCTATCAGTGGCTACCTGATCAGTTTGGTGCCAAAAGCAACATTAATAACGTGCTTACTGTTCTACTTCTCCTAATATATAATCTTCTAATATATACTCCAGTTTAATTTAATATTTAAAGGGTGAATGTCTTAAATTATTGAGCATATTTATTATTAAACTATTTATACTATTTTATTTGCAACAGCATAGAAAATGGACAGACTCATGTAAGCCAGGGTAATTAAATTAACCTATCATGACATAAATAAGCAAACGGGAAAGCATGATTTCAGTCATTTGTATGTTATTTATATTTTTATCTTGCAATTATTTTCCAAAAGAAAAGTTGATGGTCAGGAGACCGATTTTATACTTCTGTCTCTGCTGGTGGATTGTATTTATCAATTTATAAAATCCCTATGTTTTTATAAATCTATTTAAGCAATTATATGGTCTGTGTATATTTGTCCAGCCTTTTCACTATTGTATTTTAAAGCTGAAAGGGTTGAATGATGTATTTGTTACTGGGTTGGTGAATGGTTTTACTAATTTTCTGTCATATTCGGAGAGAAGTAAAATGAGATTAAATAAAACTAATATTGCCACAAACTCTTTTCACTCTGTAATTCTTTTTGACAGTATTTTTTCTTTTTCACTGGAAACATAGTGTTTTCCTAACCAGCAAACTGAACTTGTTGTTTCTGAGACCTTATGCTAAAGGTATCAGAAGCAGCACATCTCCTCCCCACCCATTTTGCTTCACAGACATGAAACAGTTTTGTTTCTTAAGTTAATAACTGGATCCTCCTGAATTATTTTGGTTTCCGCATCACAGCTCCAAAGCTTCGTTTAGATGTGTAAGTTTTCGTGGTTCAGGGCCAGCACCAGCTCTGCTGGAAACCTGCTGGATTAGCTCAGACACAACCACCACAGTTACTGGTCCCGGAGCTGGTAACGGAGCAAAGACACTCCAAGGGTGTAGGAGCAACAGGACTTGCTGTACACGTGGGTTTTGCTTTATTTCACATTGACTCCTGATTACCCCAAATAACATGAAGGTTAATAATAATAACAACAATAATTATTTTAGTCTACCATACAAAGTTCGAGCCAGTCTAAGCATTGTAATCAGTTCCAAAATTAACATTATCTATTAAAAAAATAAGTTAAAAAAATATCCCTATATATACATACAAAAAAACCTGACTTGAAATGCCCACTTGAAAAATGAGTAAGGGTTGACTCCTCTTCCCACTGCCATCCCCTCTGTTCATTGATGGTGCTCTGTACCAGCACACAGCCCTGAGCAGGGCTGACTTTGCTCAAGGGTACTCAGATTTGTGCTCTGAGCATCCAGGGACTTGCAGCTGGATGGAGCCCCTGCATCCCAGTGGCACCAGTGCTCCTTGTCTGGAGGCTGTGAAAAGTCCAAGAGGAGCTGGAGCAGGGCATTTTGGTGCTGGTTCATCTCTTCCATTCTCCTTCCAAATGACCTCAGTGCAAAATACCTGAGTGCTCACCTCACCCTACTGCTGTCTGTGGTGGTTCTTCAAGGTGGTGCCATTAATGCCAATGCAGCTGTAGCTCCTCCTCTCATTGGCCCAGTTCTGCCCAGACTTCTTCAGGAGGAGTAGTTTCTTGACATCAACAAAGTCCCTGCCAGTCCCCATAAACCACCAGTCTGGGGCAAGGGTGATCCTGGAAAAGCATTCTAGTTTCCCAAGAGGAACAGAGGGACCAAGCTCCTTGCTGGAACCAGGGGAAGAATTCCTCCCAGGTGGAACCAACTTCAGATACCTCTATGGAGATGTCACACAGTGGTGCCAGGCAGAAAGAGAGGGGCAGATCTGAGCCCGTTCCCCTGGTTACTGATGCTAACACAAGTAGCAGGGCTCTCTCGGTGCGAGTGCCATGCTGGCATCCCTTGAATTCCAAGAATGCTTTAATGATAGTGCCAGCTCTGTGCAGGCATGGCGAGTCCAAAGGTGTGTGTATTTGCTCGTGATACCTTCTGCATCAGAAGGGCACCAGCCAGTCCTAGAAGTCTCAGGGCTAACCCTCAGGAGAAGCAGAGACACACTGCCTGGGGCACTTTCCCAAATGACTCTGCTTAGTTCCAGGTCTACCAAATTTTCCAGGGTCTAAAAGGTGCAATGCCAACCTCATAACCTTCATTTTTAATAGAGGAAGAACGGAAAAGGCTCACTGACTGGGGATGTGATGAATCATTCAGGTTGGAAAAGACCTTTGAGATCATCAAGTCAAACTATTAATCTTGGTTATCTCTAAGGCGGAAGCAACATCTGCTGACCTTAGCAGGTAGGGTCAGCAAACCACTACAAGCAGGAAGACATTTACAGCCTGAGAGCTCAGACATCACCTTTTCCAACGGCTGACCCAAACCACTCAAACCTTGCTGAACCAGGGGATTACACCGGGCTGCTCCCTGTGGTTCTCTCTCTTGCACATATTTCCTTTCACCTTCTGAATACATATATAGATAAATCAAAGTGTCTTCCTTGGAAAGGGAAACAGAGTTCCTCAGAAGCTCAAACAAGATGTTCAAGTGAGTCAGAGGGTCTGTCCCAATTCACGTCATGGGAAGAGCAACCTGAAAAAAAGAAGGGTTCTTCCCCACGGGGGCAGAGAGTTGTGCCACCAGCCCTGCAGACCCAGCCCACCGCAGGGCTCTGAGCCCCGGCGCAGGGGGACACGGCTGTAGGCAATCTGGCTGGTAGCAGAACATCAAACTTCAAGGGGCTGAGGTCAGGAAGCGATAACCATCGCCTCACCGCGGAGTCAGAGTGAGACCATAAGCACATGCTTAGGTAAGCCAGACAGAAGCAGTGACTGGAGAGGGCCTGGTGGACAGTGACACAACTATCACTAAAACACTTCTGACATCTGCATTGTGCTCCTTTTTGTGAGCTCCTGCAGCAAACAGCCACTGATGTTGTCAGAGTTTATTTAGGTTCTGTAGGCAGCCCATGGCTGTGTGACTGCCCAGGTACCAGCATCTGTACTGACACAGTCGGTTCCCTTTCAACCTCGGCCAGATGTAGAGGCTTCTTCTTTAAAAAGCCCTCCCCACTTCTCTGAGAAGATGGGAGGATATTAAACAGGTTAGAGGCACATGTTAGAAATCTGAGCTTGGTCTGCACAGTAGAGAGGACACTCAAGAGCCAACCCTAGCCCTGATACAAAGGAAGCCACACAACCACCTCTGCAAGAGATTTTCAGGACTTCTGGTGCCCACCATCCAAAGCAGAACAATTAAAAGCTCATCCTAATGTCCAGAGATTCTCTAAGGATGACCTGAGCTTTCACAGAGAGAAAGGCTCAAACGGAACCATGCAAGAACATCTGCAGACCTGTAGCTTTCCTGGTGCAGGATTGTCAGGGCTCAGCTAAATCCTCCTCAGTCCTGGAGGGCTGGGAGTTGGGGATACACCCGCACCACATGGTGCCCCTCTGCTGTGATAGTGAGGTGGTGACCAGTGAAGCTTACCCATTTATCCTGACTGAAAACGAAGCTGTTGGCTTTCACAGTTTTACAGTTGAGACAGAGGAGTCACAGATGGGCTTTGTCAGAAGGGCAGGCAGCCACAGGACTCAAGGATGTGATAAGCCTGATCTTTTCTGGGTTTGTTTCCATTTTGCGATGGAAAGGTGTTGGGGTTTGCGATAGTCACACCTCGTTCTGAGGGAGGAACATGTTAAGTATCTCTCTGGCCAACAAGAGGGACTCTTCTGTATTCACACACCAGGAACTTCCCCAGCACTCAACTATTCATTGGTGATGAGCATGCTCAGGAGGAGAAAGTCTCCAGGGATGAGAACAGGTACAGAAGAGCTCCTGAGAGTAAAAACAGATTAAAATAAAAAATAATTAAAAACCTAGTGAGCGTTGCTTTCCGTGCTTTTATAGTGAGAACCCACTGAAGTGCCAATTCCCTCACAGCAGTGATTTCACTTGGCACAGCCTCCCCAGAGTACAAGTAGCTTCACTTTCGGCGGCGTTCAAGGATTAGCAGAATCGGCCGCAAAAAGAAACTATTTCAATAACTGGCTTTTGGCACATCAGCTACAGTTGCACCAGCCTTGCTGAAATCACCACAAAGATCAGTAGTACAGAAAGAGTCCTCTCCAGCCACAGCTTCCTCCCGGAGAGGTCTGATAACATCACTGCCATTCGTCTGCTCAGCCGAGAGTGAAGTCAGGCTGAAGTGTTGGTTTATCGCTGCTTAAACAGCAGAGAAGAATCACTGCCTTCTACCAAAATGCTTTATGTGAGATTAAGGTAGAGATATTAGAAAAATGAAATGCAAACAGAGTTAGAAAACTGCTGGGTCGTCTTCTGGAACCACAGGTCTGACTCATCAAAAGTTCTTATTAATTCAACCAGCATCGACTCTTGTGCAACAATTTAAAAATAAAATAAAACCTCTCTCTTCGCTCATTTATTACCCGTCACTTCAACTAGAGCCTCAGTCTCCCAATGCTGCTTCCACTAGGCGAGAAAATCCAACATACTAACGAGGTCCTACACCAGGGATAAACAAAAATCAGCCCTTAAAGGCAAAGATCAAATGCTTTATGTTTTTAAGTGGATTTAAGCAGCCAAGAGCCCCAAATCCAAGCCTGCAAGAAAATAAACCCATCAGGCCTCAAGTCAATGGTGCAGCCTCTACAGGCTTCAAAGTTTTACCCAGCTTGGAGAAATGCACCAGGACTACCTTTGGATTAGTAGCCTGTTAAAAGTAGGTGTAGCAATAAAAAGTTTACTTAGTTTTGTCCAAGGATCTTGCTCTCACTGTTATGCTGAGCATAATTAACAACACTACGGGTTCGATCGCTCTGGGAACACATCAGAACATCGATACAGTTGGGAAGTTGTTGTACACCAAATGCAGACTCATGGGTTACGTAAGGTGAGGAAACACGTACTCCGCAGACACCCAGACTTGTGGAGGTGGGACTTGAGCCCACCTGGTCCTTGTCTGTCTCTTAAGCTGCTTCAGTGAAGCAGAGCAGAGCTGACCACAGAGGGCAATTTTCCATTTTTTGCTAATTTAACACCTACTCTGGGGAGAGGAGGGAACAGCCCAGCATGGAGCAAACACAGCCCAGTAACCAACACACCAGGAAAGGAAATCGCTTGTAGGCTCCAAGTAGGCTCATCAGAGCAAGTTGCTTCTTTCAGTCAAGAAGGGCTTGAGGAGCACTGAGTTTCTCAGCCTCCAAGCTCCACAAGCTCAGCAGAAGATAGAAGCCTTGCACTGGGAAAACCAAACACAGATCGCAGAGGGGTGACTTCAGCATTGCTAAGAGGGAAACGAGCCCTTGTCACCTCTGAGTTGCAAAAAAAAAAGCAAACAAACAAAGGCATTACAACCAGTTTCTTCCAAAAAATAACCTTTATTGTTTTGGTTGTAAATAGATATAAAAAAATGCATTGCACAATTTTAACAGACCTACTGAAAAGTGCTACATATCAACAGCACAACCAAAGTTGTGTCATGCAACAGAACAGGAAACCTAGGCAAAGCAAGAACACAACCTGCAGTCCTCATACCTCCAAGCTTTTTCTTTTTTTTTTTTAACAAGAATGAACTCCATTCACCTAAAACACATTTAAATACAAGGTTAGAAGAAGGAAAAAAGAAATTTATTTATTGTATTGTTATTTAAAAGGCTTATTTCTAACGTTGGTAACTTTTGATTCAAAACCTTATTCATGTTGGAAAAGTTCAGATATAAAAGCAGTTCAGACGAGGAGTAGAAAATCTATCATATACCAAGATGTTTTTACTTGCAACTGAATCAAGTTTTACAGCTCAAGCTACAATTCAGTACTACCACTTCTGCTCTAACAGAGTAAACGAGCGTGAAACCCAACCAGAATGCAACAAAAGGAAACGAGGCTGTAACTGATGTTGTGGGAACAATATTGGAGTCAAACTAAATGATGACCTCTCAACTTATACACTTGAATTTCATGAGGAGTTGAAAATCTCCTGTTGTCCCAATCAAAAAGCCTCCTAAATATCATCAACAGTTGTCCATAGTCCTCTGAGACTGGTATGACCGAATCTCTAAAGGACCTAAATGAGGTATCAGCAGCCCTTTGATTTTTGTGTGGTGCTCCACACACTAAATGTAGAAAGAAATCCCCCCCCCAAAAAAAGGGAAGAAAAAGATCAAAATAGTTAACAACCCCTTCTATTTTCAGCAGTATCTTTTAGTTGGCAACATCAAGGCAAGAATTATCCACTCCAGAACCACAGAAAGGGAAACAGATTTCCAGTAATTTGTACTCCAAAAGCATTATCTTACTGAATGTTTGTGCAGTGAGCTTCCCTCTCCCGCTTTCAATCTGCTCTTCAGGAATTTTGGGGCAAACAGAACCAAAATTCACCTGCCCCTGTTACCTCTACGCACCCCTTCTGGGTTTCTGTCAAACTTCTGGTATGACCGTACACGCCTGTGCGTACACAAGCAGAGCGCGGCGAGGTCAGCAGGAAAGATGCAATTTTTTTTCCATAGCATACAGAATTTCTCACAACCTGAAAGGGACACAGTAACCCCAGGCAGGTGAGATCCTCTTAAAAGCCAGGGAAGCCCCACTTGATCAATTCACTGAACTTTCCACACAGGATTGTGGCGGGGGAGGGAAGAACGCATCACTTCAGGGAAATTAAATGCAAACACGACACTGAGAGCTAAGGCACGGATGGAACATTCTGAAGTCAGCCTCCCTTCAAGGAAGGTTATCCAGGGGTCTAGAAAAGCACAGAAGAACATGCCAACCAGTCAAATGGTCATCAATCAAGAATCCTTTGGTGCTGTGCATTTTCCTCTGTTCTACCACTCATTAAATCCTTCAGTTCTAGTTTGCTCCTGGACTTTCACCATTTATTCCTCCTGCTAACATCATATCACTACACCAGATAATGCCCAAGTTCTCCAGAACTTGTGTTTGGGGTGGAGGCCACCTACAGTATACTGATAAATGGAATTCAAGGTCAGAAGGAACCTCTAGACAACCTCAGTTTGACTTTGTATCACAGGTCATAAATATTTTACCTCGCCACTCGTCGTCGAGTGAAATATGTTGGATTTGACAGAGTATGACCCATATTCAGTTACCTGGGGATTCTTTCAAAGTTTAGCACCAATTCACTGAAGACAGATGTGCATGAGCTGTAATTCTGTGTAGGCTACAGGCACTGTGTGTTTTCCTTGCTCAAGCATACTTTGGTGACACCAAGAAAATGAACTGCTGAAATTAGGGGGGAAAAGTGTTATCAAACTTCTGGGTTTTGTAAAGAAATACAGTATTTAGACTCCTCAAAGAGTAAGACAGACAGACTAAGGAGTTCAAATGTAAACCAAAGTGAAAAACTACCCAGGAATTAATACATAAGTGCTCAATCTCTTTTTATACCAATCCTCAGCAGTTCTACTGTGCAGATGCCAAGACCAGGTTTTCCCTCCCGTGTTTCCAAGAGAAGTGAAATCACACCCTTCACAAGGCTAACTGATAAAAGAATTCTGATTTGCAATAATAGGGTGACAAAAGTACACTGAATCACTACTTGAAGAGCAGCCACATCATTTCTGGTAATCGCACTACGTGGAAAGTATCTTTTCCTTCCCTCCCTCCTACACCCTTGCCAAGTAAGCAATCTTTGATTTCAACTTTTTCTCTCTATTAAGATTTGCAGGTTTTTTTCAATAGTGCCATGAGCTTGTTCCTCCACCACAGGTTATCAAAATAAGCATTTTAGGTGTAAATGGCTACAGTGCAATGAGCACAATGTTTTCTTCCATCCACATCCAGACCAAACTGCTGAAGGACAAAATTTTCAGCAGTTCAGTCACGCTATTCTCTCCTATTCCTTTAAGATCATTTTCAGCTTCCAGGTGAATCAGTGGGATCTGAAATGTTTGGATTTAAGCTTAGAAGTCATCAGACTTCCCTGAATTTAAGTCCACTTGTAGGGCACTTTGCTTGTTGAGACACTGATACCACTAGTGGGTAAAAATCAAGCATGGTCACGGCCTGACAAGCAGACAACCACACTGCAGGGGAGGCACTACAGGGTCTCTTCATCTGAAAAGTACAGCAAAAAAACCCAACTGGGGCTGCTCTTGGACAATCTGTCTGCTGATGTTTTGTTCTAGAAAACCAGATATGGATTCTCACCATGCAAATACATGTGGAGGTATCCATGCATCTCGATGAGATAGCCCAGGAAAGACACCTTGAGGGATGCTCTGCTCCCCAGCCAATCACAGTGTTAAATGATGTCACTGGAAGCAAGTTGACAATGACAGAAAAAAGGGAGCATTTAAAGCACCAATTTTAAAAAAGAATTTGCACTTATTCAATGCTTTTAACCCAGATGCATCCCAAAGAATATTGCTTAATTGATTACAGTGTTATGTAAGAAAGGCCTAGATATGGATACCTGCAAGAAAAATCTACTCGCTATTTTAGTCTGGCAACACTGACACACTATTCCAACTAACCATGGCTTAGCTGAGGCCTGGACTTTTGTTGGTTGTCACGGGGACACAGGTTTTCACACGTGCCACAAACTTCAAATGGTATGTCAGATCTATTGTAGAAAAAAAAACCTAAAGAAAAAAAAAGATAGCACTTCCTCGCTTGCTTGTGCAGCTACAGAAAGGCATGTCAAGACTTAGATCACACCATTTTATCTTCCCCTTGGGCTCCTGTCCCCCAGCAGTCCCCTTCAGCTCCCAATTCCTCAACTCACAGTACCTCTGTTCAGGGAGAGGGCCCTGGGGTTGACCTTTTATGCTTCTTATTACTACAGTCCTGCTCACATGTAAGCAAACTCTGCAAGAAAAGCCATTAGCTGCAAAAGTCAGGATAAAGAAGAAAGAAAAATACTCCCTGCACTTAGTCCCAGTGCCCAAGCCTATTGCTGTTTTTGTTTTGGTTGGTTGTTGGTTTCTTTTTTAAACTGTGGCCCACCAAGTGAAGAATATTGAGGACAATGCTGAGGAAAAACTGCATCTCCCAACAGAGAATCTACCGAACCCACAATGCCCAAATGTTTTAGCTGCTTCTCTTTTGAGCACCACTGATCACCTCCAGACAGCCTGCTTCTTGAACCTGGAAGAAAACTACTCAGGGGAGGTACCAGGGAAACACTACCCACAGTTTGCATAGCTCTTAAGTAGAATCAAGTAGGGAGTGGAATTACAGGGGTCACAGGATCATTCCAGGGTATGAAAAATCAGCTGGAATGAGTATCCCAGTGCAGGATGGACAGACTGTCACTGCTGGAACGAGACAGTTTACCTGCAGCAGAGCACAGGGCTTGCTGAGGCTGTGACAGCAAAACGTTACGCAGAATTTCCGATTCTAAACACGTTTTCTAAATCCTGGTGAACGTAACCTCCCCATACAGCCCAAACTGAGCTAAGTCCTTCAGGTTTCTCAGAGAGGAGGCAAAAAGAACAAGCGAAAAAGATGAAGAAGCAAAGAATTGACTACAAGTCCATGTGGTTTGATATAGTATCTGAGATAAAAAAACAATCGCTTAACATCACAAACTCAACTCTTGTCTCTGAAGCACTACTACATTAGTCTATGGATGTGTTTTATGTGTGCATGTTTCATGAGGAAGGCAGCTGAACTCTGCAGAGTGCAAGAAAACAGTTCACAGAGTGAGTATGAAAGTCACGTATCTATCCTAACTGCAGAATCTACGCAATCTCAAACTACTTTCTTGCACTTACTGCACAGCCTGCTACGCACTTGCAATGGCTATATCAGGAGAAATAATAAAAATCAGCTCCTTTATTTGCTAGAAAAGAAAGCATGTCTTGAAACTGATCAAATGCAATGATACACCCATTAAAATAAAAGTACACAAAACATAGCCTGAGATTTTAATTCTAGTATTGTTGCCATGAGTTGACATCATTGACGGATTTTTGTCTTCTCCTTTGGTTTTTAGTACGATCCTCTTTGAGAGTTTTCACTATTCAAGTAAAACAAATGGAACCAAACATCAGAAAACAAAGTAAAAAGCACGTTTTGTTTCACAAAATCAAAGTCTGTTTCCCCTTGAAATACATTCCTTGGTGTACAAGATTTACACTGCAGAGAACTCAGTACGTGAAGCTGTTTCATAGAAATACGTTGGTTGCATACAGATGCATGCTGCATTGATGGAGATATATTGCTGCCTGCAGGTCTCAAACCTGCTGAATTTACCTGAGCTTGGTGTTTTCTCACATAATAGAGTACAGCACAGCACTGAAGAGGAATCAAACCGTTACGGCAACGTCGCATCGTACTTCCGCGTACTCTGAAGGCAGAGCCAGATGCCCCGAACAAGGTCTCGGGTGATGGAGAGAATTCTTTCTAAAGTGCACCGACTGAAAGGAGACTCACCAGGCTGCTGGACCAGCAGGTTCTCCACCCCTTGTACAAGCAACTCACTGTCTTTGGCTGTTAGGTTTCATCAGCTGATTTGTTCATCTTGGTAACTGCCTCAGTGGCTTGCTCCGGCAGGCGCGATGGATCCGACAGGACCGAGGTGGTTGTACTTAGATGCCGGAGAGTGTTCAGCACCACTATAAAAACAGTCAGAAAAGTGTCAAGAAAAGCCATTAGTGTGACTGCAAACAGGTCTCTGCACAGGGAAGTGTGAAGGAGCTGCAAGGATGTAATGCATGACAGAGTTATGGAAATACTTCTGCAAGATATGCAAAGCTCCATGCCCAGCAAGAAACAGAGGTGTGCAAGAGCTGTGCCCAGGGAACAGAGATACAGGACTAAAAAAACCAAAACCCCACCCATTTCTTCTACAAAAGAGAGGATCGCTTGGTAATTATAACTTCAAATGTAAATACTTGCTGAGTTGCAAGGGGGAAGGGCTCAAAGCAATTGTGGCTAAACAGAAGGTCATTCCAAAGCTGAACACAAATCTCAGAAGTTTCCCTTCGTGACAAGATAAACCACATTGCCAAACTTACTCCAACTAGAGCAGAAGAGTTGAAATTTCAATGCAGCTTGAGACTGTTTTAACTATTTTAATTCTGGTTCAGCAATTTGTTGTGTTTTTTTCTGTTCAGCGTTAGGCATGCAACCAAGTATCTTCACAGTTACAAGAGGTTCTTTTTTTCCACTGAGATAGTAAAAAGGAACTCGAAATCATATTCAGCATCATGTGCTTCCTTTGTCACCCTCTGACTTTCAAAAAATGGTATTATACATGGTCTCACTTCCTATGATATTGAATAGCTGCCAGATAGAACTTCACTTACTTGGCCTCAGAACAGGAAGAGGACAGTGCTGATCCAACCAGGCCATTGCAGTTTGATTTAGATCCTTAAAGCTTGTTGTGGAAACCATCCCATTGAAGGACTCGAACAATGGCTTAATAATCATGCTGAACTGCAAATGTCAAGTGTTAAGGAGACAATAAAGGAGGAGTTTAAAACATTCTATGGGCAAGGCTACTACAGCTCAGACCGCAGAGGAAACAATGGACTTCTAAATGGATTTCAGCATTTCAAAAACTACTTTCTGAAATCATGAGCAGAACTGTAGCAAGTTAAGGATTGTCAGGCTTTCTTTTGGCTCTCTATTATCACAGCTTGGAAGGATGGACCTGGAGTTGGCAACAGCCTTCCTGGCAGAAAAGGAGCAGACAGGATTCTTGGTCTGTAGTGTATTAAAATGTACAGAGCACCACCACAAGCCTCAGTTGGCCCCAGTTCCCAGACTTTCAGATAAGATTTCCAGGAATATTCACCACATTTGAGCTCAAAACAGTTTGTTATAACATCAAGTAGATTCCAGCTTACAGGTATATTTATTTCAGAAGCTGGTTGGATGGTAACACTCATCTGAACGCTCCCAGTCCGTGGCTTTACCATGTTACTCCAGAAGGAATTTTCTGACTAGAGTCAGCAGCATGTGAGAACATGGCTCAAACCCATCCCAGCATTGTCATGCACCCCCACTGTTCTCACTGCAGTGTGTGATAGGTCTAACAACTGCCTGGAATAGTTGAGGGGATTTGGATGGCCTTTACAGACACTTACAGAGTGACTAGAAGAACACCACGGCTATTATTCTCTTGATTTTCTAATAGTCAAGAGTATTCTAAACTTGGGTTCTCTCTAGTAGGGCAAGACCAGATTACTCATTTCCTTCCTGTATGTAAAGGAACGATGGTATTTTCCTATTTGTAATGAAACTGCCTTTCCCTCTCTTACAGTCATTTCATAAGGAGATTTTTAATTATTATATCAGCACTCACCCCCGGACCTTGTCAGCTTTTACTGCAAGACATTCTGAAGTATGTCAGCATGCGTTAAGGATTCAATCCAGCTGTAACAACAACTGTTCCATCACAGTTACATGTAAAGGGAAGTCTGGGAATATTACTTTGCCTATCAACCTTCTCCTTCCCCAACTACAAAAGCCTCTGTCTTTCCCCAAATACTACAAAACCCACCCACCCGAAATTGCAGCTTCAACCCTGAAAAATCTCTGCCGCTTTCTAGAAGCCTCTTGCTTCCAAATTCTGAAGCTATTTAACATCTTGAAGCAGCATAAAAGAAACACAATATCCAACCAGCAAACATGTGCAGGATTGTCTTTAAATAACTATTTTCATGGTTACATGAAAGACCTCTGTTTTTGTAATTCACTTCAAATTGTTCCAGAGTTAACAGAGCTGTAGACTTCAGAAGCTCCACAACTGCATCAGCATTAAGATAGGAGAGACTGCACGAGATCGCACCAAGAATTGTTCCCTAAAAGGATGCTAAAAGAATAGTTTCTTTCCATAAAAGAGGAAACACCAAATCAAGCATTTTCACATACTGAAGTACTAAAAACGTGTACTTCATGCATGCACCCATATACTCCTATTATCCAGGTAGCTGGAAATAACCAGCACGAGACACAAACATAGAAAATATGAAGTGCAAATAAACAGCTATACAAACACATTAATGGGAAAATGGAAGGTTAACACTGCTCCTCATTTCTAATTACTGAAATCCCTGAACTGATTCAAGCTAATAATGTTTGATCCAAACAAGTTCAGTCTATACAGCACAGCATAAATGCAGCTAATTTGGTTTCATTCAGCTTGTGTCTTTCTACCTCCTGCATTATCATTTGCTTACAAGCACAGCTGCTAGTACTGGAGGAGCAAAGAGAAACCATGTTGATTCACTGCTGTAACAAAAGACAAACAGAAAACTAAAGAAAGAAAAAAGAAAAGGGGGGGGGGGGGGAAGGTGCAAGTTTATAAAACTGCCATTCCAACCATTTCAGTAAATGTTTGTAGGAAACCCTTGCCTTTGTCTTGCGTTTTACTTTCAGGTTACCTCCCATACCTTAAGGTGAACAAGTTGTGCCTCACAACAGCCTGTAAGGCAAGGATTCATATCCACGTACAGATGGGAATGAAAACTGAGGACATAACGCTGTTTAAATAACTTGGCTTAAAGTCACAGCATCAGAATCCAGAGTTCTTGGCTCTATGTATATTAGCACTAAACCTCAAGTCCGGCAGGTTGACATAAAAGGATACAATCCAAAACTTCCAGTTCTGCAGGGTCCTGCTTCTCACATACTCATCAAACAATCTCTTCATGTGGTCAAATCTTTGCCGTGCTACAGGAACTCCAGTAACAGGAAGCTGCTGTTGACAAGAACTGAAAAGAAGATGTTCTGAGGTCAGAATCCTCAGCATACAGGACACACTTCTCTTCCAGAATTACAGCAAGAGAAAAAAGTGCATATCCCCAGTATCCCAAAGGGAGGTGGCTCCCCAGACACACACCCCACCCGAATCTAATTGCTATGGACAGAAATACATCAAGTTTTCCCATCCATTTTGTCTACATTCACACAGCAAAGCTACTTCTCAAGCTGCTACACACTCCTTATTACAAGCAACAAAAGTGAAAAGGAAATGTAACATAGAACAAAGTCATTTTTTTGACATCCAATTAGTAAAAGGCACATCAGGAATCATGGGAAAGTTTACATAGTTACTCCTGAGTAATGTTACAGAAGAAAGTGCTACAGAGATTATTAAGAAACAGATCAATTTAAAATAAAACCAAATGGACATCATCATATTTTTAAAGAAAACTAAAAAGATTTTGAGTTGCTGGTAAGTCCAACATAATGCCCAAGCCTAATGCTTTTGTAAGTGGAAGAAAAACCACCGGGGTTCTCAACATGCTTTGGAAACCCACAGAGGAAACTGAGGCACCAGGAAGGTGAAGTGACTTATCAGAGTTATGTTCAGCCAGTGGTAAGCTCCGCGATTCCGAGTCCTGCATCTTATCTACTCAACTGTACTTTCCTATAAAAATTGACTGCATTTGGAAAGAAAACTTCAGCAAAGCCATCATGAAGAGTAAAGAGTTTGATCACCCAGTGAGCACTGCTTTAAAAAAGCATCATCAGTGGCTTCTTCCCGGAATTATTCTAACTGACCTAATGCTGCTGCTGTCGTGCAGTCATGCTCAGAGCTTGCTGAAAATCCATTTTGCTACCTGCACCCAGCCCTTTTTGCTTGGAAGTTGATAGCAACTCTGCTGTTGAATACCCATCTGAGGCAGACATTCCCTGGTGTTAGCCAAAGCAACATTCAAGCTGCTCTGCTTCATTACAGAAAGCTCCCCAAATCTCACATGATGGCAGCGTTTAGCTCCTCGATTTCTTCCCGAAGGCGCCTGGTTTCCTCTTGCATCTGTGTCCTTTCCTGCTGTAGTTTAGCGATATATTCTACTGTTTTCTGGAGCGTGCTTGCATGGCTGATCTAGACCAAACACAAACATAGAGCTCACTTTCTGGAACAAAGCTAGACAGATGAAGAGTTTGCCCCTAACCTGCTGTAACACCCAGAAAAGCACTTCAGCACCTTAAGTTTCCTTCACTGTGTGCAAAAGCACAGACAAGCAGAGCGAAAACACTTCAGGTGACACTAACCTCTTGATTTCTCAGACTCCGATTTGCACACTAGTACGGAGAAATGTGGTTGCAGTGGTTGGTTTCTGCCACAAATTCCATTTTTGCTATGTCATTGAAAGCATTTTAATAATTTAAAATGTTTTATTCGTTACCTATCCTCTTAAAAATAGATATGATTCTTATTTAAGGATTGAAAGATCTGCTGCTAGGTTTGTAGTGC
Organism: Chloroceryle amazona; assembly: GCA_027560015.1. Lineage (NCBI taxonomy): Eukaryota > Metazoa > Chordata > Aves > Coraciiformes > Cerylidae > Chloroceryle > Chloroceryle amazona. The sequence goes on from JANHFX010005423.1 coordinate 28,671, forward strand.
TGTTGGAAACATTCTTTGACAATAGAGATGACTTAGTTTGGGAAACCTGAAGGTATTAACCAGAAGGTAACATGCTTCAGCTATCACCAAAGGAGGAAGCAATCATGTCATACATCTTTTTTTTTTTCCACATACTCTTTAATTTTGAAGAGCAAATAATAAAAAAAAAAAACCAAAACCCAACACACTTGAGAAATAAAACAATCAGACATTTTGCTAAAGCTGACTTTTCGAAACTGCTTACCTTTCAAACAGGCTACTCAAAGCAGGAAGTGAAATTCTGACAACTTATGGCCTAAATGTATAAAACTATAAACATTATGTAAATAACATTCTACAGAATAAGCTTTGATGTTTCAAAAGGTACTGACATTTAAAGGACATTCAAAACTTTATTGTGCAAACAAGTTCGTGTTTCAATGATTGAGTTCGATTGAGTGACCAAAGTTAACTACTGTAGCCAGATGATGCTCTTAATTTGGATGAAGTCATTTGACAACGATAAGTCAGTTGGGATTTTTTTCCCCCCTCTGTAAATCTATGTGAAAAAGACGAGGGGGGTGGGGGGAAGCTCTTTCCTAGATGTAAAGAGTCCTATAAGGATTTTCAAAACTATCTGAACTTGTCAGGCTCCTGCCTCTTCCTGGGAGGCAGAGATCTCATCGGTGTAGGAACTTTTAGAAATTGCACTGGGCTTTTAGTCTTCCTTTGCCTCACTGACAAGTTTCAACTGCATTTGCAAGCAGAGAAGGTGGCTCTGCCATGCTCTCAGCTATGGTTAGCATGGCCTGAAGCCTAGGCTAACAAGCTGTGCTCACAGATGGGTATTACTAGCACAAGTCAAGGTATATTAAGCCAGGACCAGCATCGTACCAACTTCATCTCCCTGGTTTCTGGCTGGCTCCTGGTTCAGGCTGAATAAGCTTCCAGTACTGGCTGCACCACAGCTTCTTCAAGTCCAGCTATGGGGACCAGAACCCAGCCAGAATGAGTACAAAAAGCCAATAGATCAGAAGAAAGGTGACGTAACAGTAAATGCAAAGTCATCTTATGATGCAGACGTGACAAAAATCCTCATTACTGGGCTCTCAAGGGTGAGGATTGAAGAAAGATCAGTTTTTCTTCTTTCCCTGTTGGCTTTAAAGCTGCAGCATCTCATCAGATAAGACTCGTTCAGCATTCGAAGCTGCATGAGAAAGAGCTGAAGCGCTTTCACACACCCTAAAGAGTGTAAGCCATGGATTTATCACCCTTCCCTTTCCAAATCCCTCAGTTCAAATATCTTCACTGACCGACTGGCATTTCTCAGTCAACAGTGGAGAGATTAAATTTATTAGCAAGTGTTTTTAGAATGACTCTTTCTTATATTCCATAACAAACTGTTAGTGCTGCCAGGTTACTTACCAGCTTGGAGTTGGCCGAAACCAAGCTGTTCAGAGTACTGAAAGCAATCTTGATATGAAACCTTCGTTTTTGTTCTGAAATGTGCTTCATTCTTCGATTCTGCAGAAATAAAATTAGCTCAGTCTGTGCTGTTCTCCTTTACCATTCTACTGCCATCACTATTTCAGCTGTTCAAATTCCCAGTGTAATTCCTGTTGAATTGTGGCATTCATAGTGTTCCCAAAGTCACATGACCATAAATTTTAATAACAACATCGTTTGAAAAAGTGTCCAATATAGAAAATTAAATTCAAAACCTTCTGGCTTTCTTTCTAAAGTAAAAATTCCTATTTAAGACTGTTACACAATTTCCTTTTCTGAAGTCAGATTCCACTTTTTGAGGCATGAAATTAGTTAGAATCTTGTTGAAGCCTTTAAGGTTAAAACAGTCCATATAATTTATTCTTAATATATACATAAAATTTACTGATGTAACAGTAAAATAAAGTGAAAAAGGAACCTGCAGCTCTGGCTTACCCTGAAGATAAAGGCTTCGTTAGGAATTAGCATTTTCATCTCTAGAATTACAAACTTTTAAGTTGTTTCCCCCAAAATTCTTGGAAGACAATAAGGACATTGCACTTTGAGAACACATTCTTGGCAGAGATAGGCTTTCCAGCAGCAGCTCATCATCAACCCATTTTATAGTGGAGGAAAACAATGTAATAAAGCAGTGAAGCAGCTGCCCAAAACCCCAGGAAAAAAGAACAGGTTCAAGAGCAGAACTGAGGCCCTCTACACTTTGCCAAACTGAAAGAAAAAAAAGACTCTTACCCAGCAATACAGAACTGTTTAGTCTAACTAAAGATGCAGAGGAGCAAAAGAACATACACCTAGAGACCGGCTAACAACCCTGTTTCTGTCTTGTCTTAGCAAGAGTTACTAGCAGTACACATCCTGCAATTCCTGTCGAAGCAGTTGAGTTTAAATGCCTATAAAGCACTATCCTTACTTTTAAGAACACTCCTCCATCTAGTGGCCACTTTCCCATCATCAGCCAGTCCTATTAGGTTCCTTTGTTCACTTGCTCTCTAGCAGCAAAACCAGGCTGCAACTACTGACCGTGAGCATTTATACCAAGCAAGTAACTGAAACTTTCACGAGTAACCTGCAGCATGCTCAGCAAGAGGCAGTTCTGATTCTCCTCTGTAACAGAACTAGGCCTGAGTGCAATCACAGGCTGCAAGTATTTAAACTTACCTTTCTGCCCTGGGGGTAATCAAGCTGACATCAACTCACAGCGTATACAAAGAGGATCAAAAAGGGGTTGGCACTTGCAGAGTGGTTAAGTAACAGTCCCTTTCACAACTGAATGAGATGTGATTATCCTGCACTGGTTGTTTTTTTGTAAGTTTCTCAAACCATCACAGAAAGTGTTCTGACAAGGTCAGCTTGAGTGTGAGGTATGGCCAACTTTTGAGTTCTGACCCCAGTAATTCTCCAAGTGTTTAACAGCTGTAACTTGTAGTCTCTGGAGCTGCTTCTCTGTGGAGACATGCAAGTAACTTTCTGTCTCCCGTGATGGCCAGAGTGCTGCAGACTGAAGAGCCCCAACAGAACAGCATCACAAAGACACAGTTTAGAAAACTAACCCTGAAATCTTTGGCTAGGTAAACTGAGTCCTGTTGTAACACTCCTGTGAGCCACAGCAGGAACTGCTGTCATGACCATGAGGACCTGCAGAGGTTCAGTTAAGCCTGGCCCCTCTAGTGACACATCCGTGAAGAGCAGAGATTATTCAAGTCTGACATTTTAACTTGAACAGAGCCGGCAGAGATGCAGCACAAACTAAACCTAAGGCACAAATATTCCACTGTTCCTAAAGCACAACTTAACTTTCTAGTCCATGCTCAGACATCAGGGCATAAAAGTAGCTACGAAGGCACAGAAGAAAAGCACTTCAAAGAAAAGGACACACACCTTGAATGCAGCCATGCTAGGGTCAGTGGCAACTTTTCCTGAGCAGCTGTTCTGGGGAGACTGTGGACTGGGGCTCTGCTCAGAGGTGCAGGGGGAAGCTTGGCCTGAATTCTGACAGTCTCGGCCTTCATAAAAAGGAAGAAAGATAAGTCACATTAACAAACAACTTTCTGGAGCAAATATTTAACTGCTGAGAAGTTTCTATTCAGAGTTGAGCTGAAATGCAGTCAGCAACCAAATTACACTCACTGATGCAGCGACCACATGCTGGGAAACATCAAGACTGCCAGGAAAGGTGAGTATTTCATGGCACAAGGCTAATACATCCCGAACAGTGGTATGTAATACTCCTGTCACACACACACCGTTTCAGCAAAGGTACGCTGAAGGCACAGGCTGCAATTCCATCATCCTAAGAATCCCCCCTTTGAAGCTCTAATGGTCTGGGATGTGACAGTAACACTTACAAGGTATTTGCCAGCAAAACCAGCACGTCTCCAAAACCGGCCCAGGCGCCGCTCTACCAACAGGCATGTGAAAGGAGTCTTTGCACTTACCAACTGTCAACAAGGATTGTGTTCTGAGATCCTCCAACCAAAATTATAGTTATGAAACTGAACAACAAACCTATCCAGCATTTTCTGCACGGATGCTTTTCAAACTGGTTTCATTTCTCGGTGGCTACGTCCGTACGTCCTTTTAGAAAGGGGCCACTTACAGGAAGCACGAAATCGCAGTTTGTGGGAACCCTGCACAGTAGTTTAAGACAAAAATCTGCCAATGGCTGGATGAGACCAAAGCTCCAGGGTTTAAGGGTCTAGAAAGCTTTTCATTCAAAAATGATCCAGGGTTCCTCAAGGCCCATTTACACCCTGCCTAACCAATGGAAACACACATATGCAGGGGGGAGACAATGCTTACAGCTTTCTAACTTACTAGGTGTAGGTGAGGGAACTTGTGAACTGCTACTGTGGGAAGGGATTTTCTCTCCTTTCACCAACACATCCTGGACTACACTAGGAGAGAAGAGATGTGAGACTGTGGACTGGGTTTGTTGGCTACTTGGTGCTCGCTGTGCTGGACCAACCAGAATGTTACTATGGAACTCCGTCACTGCAGGAACCTGGGAACGGCATAGAAATAGCACAGAGAAAAACAGAAGGAAAAGAGAGCAGGAAGGGGGAGATGGGGCAGAGGGAGAGAGGGGATGAGAGAAAGGAGAAAGGAGGAGAGAGATTTGTTACCTTGCCTTTCGCTATAAGCAGCAAATTAATACATGATTAACAATCTGATGACATGAAATAAGGGCTAACATATAAAGAACTGGCAGGCACTTAAATCTGACTTATGGCAGGAGCCCAGTACCCCTTCAGAACTTAAAGCAGTATTACAACAACAGCATCAACAGTATAAAATACTAACAACTTTCCATCTTCCTGCATACAGCATATTGGGAAACCCACTGCCATGCTCTAGGCAGGCTTTCCAGTATGTCAGTGGAAAGGTGACATCCTGGGCTCCTTCTAAATAAAAAGCACAGCTCATCCTCATTCACATTACTGGGTATACACACCCCTTCCTAATCTTACTGTGGCATCAGACAGAACAGAGTCTGGGAAGACCTGACAGTGCTTCCAGGCCCATAAAGGAGCTAAATTAAAAATAAGCAACCATAATGTTGAATGCACAAATGCACATGCTGGGTAATGGGTGAGATTTAGTGGACTAATTACCCTCCTGAGCACACCAGGGCTCTAACTACTTGCAAATAACAGGCCTAATAAAAAAAAAAATATATATTTTTATTTTCTTCTCCTTACTCTGACAATTCCAGCTGGTGCCATTGCAACATTAGACTGAGACGTGGCTGGCGTCAAAATTCTTTCTCTTTTTAAAGGTGCTGGAGTTACAATCACAGCTCTGGACTGTCCCTGAAAGGCAGCTGAAGAACACAAGTTAGAATAGTTAATAAGACAAAAGTGAGGAAAAAACATAATAATCTTGTCATAACTTGCCATTGACCAGGGGAATAGAGTAATGGGCACCTCTCTGTATTGCAAGGTAACAGTACCAAAGTGCCACCAGCTTTCTCATAATCTCAGTCCCATGAATCCAGTACAAAGGACTCTAACACACCAGTAATTTCTGAGGCTTCTGGCTTCCCTGTCACTGTTTCAGGGTGAATTTACAGAGGTACCCAGTAAATCAGGGAGGTGTAAAGCGTCTTCATTTACAGAAGGAAGATCATCTTCACCTCTCCTCTCACATCCATACTTCTTGTATCTCGGGCTTGCTCTGCTGACCCAGAAAGGGTCAGTGACAGAAGATTCATATTCAATACTTCACACTTCCTTGCATATATACGTTGAATTCTCATCCTCACCGCTTCACTCCACTTGCTTCTTCCACTATCTGTTCTTACAGCTGCTTTAGGTGACGCACAAGCGCAAGACAACCAAATGTGACTGGGAATCAGCACCAGAATTCCAGAAAGTAGGTGAAAGAACCAGTTCTGCAGTGTTAAGACAGCTAGAGATAACTGTCAACAGCAGCAACCGTTTCCACAGAGAAAGTTACAAAAATTCTCAACAAAAGTCTGTACAGGAGACTTGTCCCCACGACAGGAATCGGGATACTCGCTGCTAACTGCAGTATTCTAGACTACTACAAATCTGTTGAGGTCCAACCTAACCAAAGCAGATGTACAGTTACTGACATGGCATTAGCGCTGCCATCGCTCTTCCCCAGACTTTAGAGGGAACGTGGCTGACCACCCTACATTGTTTTGAAGGGAAGAATCACAAAGACACAGCTTCAGGATGCTTTTTGAGAAAACTAACCCAAACTTACTCTGTTTCATTCTAGCCTGTACTCACTTCAGCTCTCCTTTGTACTCTCAAGGTAATTTGCACTGTCTGGCTGTCCAGTTTAGACTTGGGGAGTCACTTTCACACCACTCAAGACTTTGCTGCTAGGACTTAAGTTCCTTCACAGAAGGTGGCTCCAGTGAACCCAAGGGTGCCATAATTAACTCCTGGACACTCATACACACAGTCGTCTGGATGGTATCCTCCCCACAGTTCAGAGATGAGATTTCCCACAGCAGTCTCAGGTACCAGATTCCATTAAGAAAAAATAAAAATGAGTGGTACAGCAGCAGGAACAGCTCGAGATGGGTGCCTCCAAAGAGGGTCCCTGAACAAAGATATCCCTGGGCAATCAGACCCTTACAACCTACACACCCGCCCCTCACACGCCTTTTGGTCCAGTGATGATTTCTGGTCTGGGATCCTCTAACATCTTATTGGATTCCTCCTCTGTCTCCAGGTAGACCACTAACTGTTCTTATCTTGTCAAGTTGCAGCTTCTGCTGACGGTTGTGGCCCCCTCATCCTCTGGTTTGTGCTGGCTCTGGAGGTCCTGTTTTGCTTAACTAGGTGAAAGTTCAGCACATCCCAGTGAAAAGTTCACAGCTTGCAGCCTAAGGCTTCAGCAAATCTGGCTACTCATACTAAGTAAAGCTAAACAAACAGCCTACACCAAACTGCACAACATTATGCTGTAGCCCCCGTGTCCTAGTGCTAAATGTTTTGACTCTGGGTAGTTCATCCTATTTTACCAGTACCAGTAAAGTCACAATGCATGGAAAGTGCCACAACAGCTCTGTCGCTGCCAAGCTACCACTCTGCTGCGTAGCATCAGGATACTGAAGGACACACACAGCACAACAGGAGACAGTGCAGGGTACCTAATGTCCTCTCCACCTACTGTGACTTAACAACCGTGTTTTGACCCGACCGGAGTTTCCGTACAGCCTGCACTAGAAAGGCCTGTGAACTGCACAAGCCTCACACCAGCCCTCGCGTGGGTCTATCTGGCAGAGAGCACTGTCACTCAGAGCCAAGGAGTTCACTCTTTGCCCCAGCATTCCCCCATGTAAAGCTGGAATCACAACCCTTCTACTGTTCATTAAAGTTCAGCTGGATTTACGGCATCTCTGGGGAGCTGAAGAGCCTGCTCTCACCAGTGCATCACAAACTCCACCTTTCTGACTTCCACTTCTGGGTAACTGCAACAATTAGCATGTATTTAGATGCCCCTTGAGATTTTTCCTGTTTGTATCCCACACACTCATCTTTTGCAGACTTTCCTCTCAAATTCAGAACATTAGTCCTGAAGCGGTGATAGCAGAGTTCTCCTCCTTGTGAAGTCTTGCAGCTGATGAGACAATCTGGGTAGATTTTTGCATCCTTGTATCACAGGGCAGTAAATGTTACACGTCCCTTTCTAACAGGGGCTATAAGGCAATTTGTTTTATAGTCTTGAGATGATGTGAACACAAACGACAGGCATAAATGCCTTCGTTACAAGTACTGATGTTTATTCTATTGCCAAAAAAAAAGCTCCAGTCTTTACATAAGATGTTGGATTTGACCTCTGAGCTTGTCATCCTGGTGGTTTAAGAGCACCAAGATCCCTGACCACGTGCTGCTGCCAGGAATGAAACCCAGCAACAACTTCAAAACCTAGAGGAGAAGCAAAGCCTTTTGTTGTTATGGTTCAGAAGTTACTGATGAAGTATTGGGAAAGTGATCTAAAATGTGAGGAGCAACGCAAGAAGCACTAAGAAAGCTAGGAGCCAAAGCTTTCTGAAAAGGAAAGCTGCCTACAATGCTTTAGTAGGTGACAAATGAACGTCTCAACTGCTGAAGATACAAGGACTCTTGCTTTCTAACACACCATAGACAGAAACACCAACAACAACACCCTACTGATGTTACTAATGGGCCAGCTCGTTCCCAGTGGCATGCTAGAATTAGACCCTTGGGTCTGTTCTACTCCTGAACAGTGATTATTTTCTTTTTTTTTGGTGGGTAACCACAATGCCCAGCCCTGGCAGACACACCTACTCCCTCGCACAGCCTCATTAACAATACTCCTCCAGGCAGGGGTTTTCTTGGATTATTGTTGCACATTTCAGGTGGCTGAAGTCACTTGGCATCCAGCCAGCACGAGTCTAAAAATAGTGTGCAAGAATAAATGTACTGCCTGTCCTGCTCTAGCCGTGAGCTTTCCCACAAGAACCACCACCAGCAAAGCTCTCTCTGCTCGTGCTTGTTCTTCTGAGCCTTGTGCTGTGCCAATGGCTCCAATTCACACCCAATGTACAGGTGCAGTAGGTTGCTCAAGACAAAGATCTCCAGCTCCCTGTTATTACTCCTTCTCCACTGGAAGAATGATTCTCATCACCCTGGTCCTACTAAGGAGCACTGATGGTGGATGAGAGACGCACTCCTGTGCTTCCATCCAGACCAATGCTGTGCTCCTCTTCAACATCTGCTCCCCAGCCAACACTCCACTCAGACTCCAACTGTTTCTGGCACACCCAAGGCCGAAGTCAGAATACATCCAAAGTATTACCAGTACAGATAGCGTGGCCAGCAGGACCTGGGAAGTGACTGCACCTCTGTGCTTGGCACTGGTGAGGCTGCACCTTGAATACTTGGGTCAGTTTTGGGCCCCTCAATCCAAAAAGGACATTGAGGGGCTGGAGCGTGGCCAGAGAAGGGCAACAAAGCTGGGGAAGGGTTTAGAGCGCAAGTGTGGTGAGTGGCTGAGGGCCCTGGGCTTGTGGAGCCTGGAGAGAAGGAGGCTCAGGGGAGCCCTTCTGGCTCTGACAGCTCC
>JANHFX010005423.1:38924-67730 GCA_027560015.1 Chloroceryle amazona
GACGAGGTTCTGGCTCTGGCTGAAGGTGGTGGCTGGGGCGTTGTGGGTCAACGTAGCGGAGGCTGTGTGGGTGATAACTGTAGATTCACAGAGGCCAAACTTCTGGGTTTCTGGTGCAGCAAACGCAGCTGGTGGAGAGCTTAAGGTAGAATTCAGAGGCACCGCAGGCAACGGGGACTGGTGCTGCTGCGTCGCAGGTTGAAGCAGTGGCAAGGGTGTCTGAAACACTGGCATAAAAGTTTGTGGCCCGCTGAGAGAAGAGTCTGAAGTGAAGTCCGCTGGCTGGATGAAAGATCCCCCACTTCTAATGCTGGAACACTGGTCAGTGCCAACATCAGGAATGACAGGAGAGGGTACTGAGGAAGTCATCAGCCCATCACTGATGTTCTCTGCTGGAAGCGAACCCGACGGCAGGACAGGGGACTGACAGAAAAGAAAAGTATTCCAGATTCAGACATGACCCATGAACCTCTCACGTGAACTCCTTCTGAGAAGGACACAGGTCACATCCGAGCGCCTTCACAGCACACGTGTGCCTGAGATGAGGCTGTTTTAAACACTGAGAACTTCTCTTACCTGGGAAGAATGGCTGCTGCTGTCTGTTGTTGCTGAGCTGACAGCAGACACAGAAGGGAAATAATTACTGGAACGACTGGGTGTGAATAAATCTGAAATATAAAAAGTCACCTATTAATTTCCTACTTTTCATACTCAAGCTACAGCATTGCTAGATACCAAATTCATAGAAATAGCAATATTATTTAGCAAATAATCAAACCATGAGATATTTTTTTTCTTCATATAACATCTACTGAGTGTATGACATGGAACTGTCGTCTTCCAAAGAGACTGATCTGTGCAGGGCAGACTTCAACTTCTACACCAGCTGAGGATAATATAAAAACCAGTCTGCTGTTCAAGGCTCACCTACATGCAGACAGACAAGAGCTAGTTCTCAGTGCAGTCCCACAGATTTCAGTTAGCTGACCCAGACTGCAGACAGATGGGACTTTTGACTTCCGTGAAGATCTGCAACCACCGAAGCTGTCAGCAGCAGTTTAAATGTCTTATGTAATTCTTGAGTACCAGAAAATGTTCCAAGGCAAACAAAGTGTTAAATCACTTCATCAGTAAGAAGTGTCAAATGGGAAAACCTTAAGTGATTCTCTGAGTTCTCCTGTCCCTATCTGATGTTCTATCTTTAATTACTCAACAACCCAAGGTCTAAATGGTATTCTTTTGATTGACAACCAGTTTAAACTTTGGAATAAACAATCCTAGAGTGACTCTCAAACCCAGGTAAATAAAGGACTAGGGCCACAGTAACAAGGAAGTGTACCCACATATGCATCTGCTTGAAATAATGAACAATGAAATTTCTGTTAGAAACTAGTTCGTAAACCACTTCAAAAGAAATTGACCACATATTTATGATTCTTACCCTGAAAAGGCTCAAAAGTATCCATAAAATCAAAATTTGGCTGGAGAGGAATAAGCCCCGGTTGAATCATGTCAGCATTTCCCAAGTGTGCTGAAAAATTCAGGAGATAGATTAGATCAGAGCAGCTTCAGATCACTTGCAGTGTTAACAGCAGTGGGAACATAGCATTTGGCTAGAACACAAACACCTACTCCACAGCCAAGCTTGGCCAGGATATTTGCAGAAAAACTGCTGCTGAAAAGAACTGAGCATCTGCCTTCCTTCAGAACGACAGCAAAGTTCTGAAATCAAAACCATTAAGGGATGAAAATTCCAACCAGTCAAATGGAAGAGGTGAAACCTGAAGGCTCTAACAAACAACTGAGGACTGCCAAGCTCGGCTGCCTCCTGCTCCAAAACCTCCTGTCCTGTCACAACACGCAAACCTGCTGGGAAGCACAACCTGAACTACCACAGCTCATAGCAGGGCATTTTAAAATAAACCACTGTCCATTTATTTTTGTCTCAAGTACACTTCATGCAAACCACATTTGCTCTGGAGTTACTCAGACATCCATACAAGAAGGATGATGTATAGTGGACATCTGCTGTGCCTTCAGATAGTCAAAGCCTTCAGTTAGAGAGCATTCAACAGGACTGTACAGCTCTTGGGGTGGTTTTTAAGGAGATGTGACTCATGCTTTTTCTAAGGGACATAATCACAGGCGAAAATTAAGGTTGGATGAAAAACTGGGATACCATAATCTATAAAGCACAAGACATTCTTTGACCCATTTTTATCTGTATCAGCAAAGAAAGATAAATTTCTTAGGCGAGCCTAGAAAAGCAGCAAAGCAAAAAACCAGACTTCTAGAGGTTCCCACTGCAGTGTAATTAATAGCCAACAAATACCTATGTCCCTGGAATTTGGCCAGGAAACCAGCTGATGTGAAGACAGCGTGGAGAACAGCGTGTCGGTGAACTCGGACATAAGCATATCTGCATCCAAGAGGCTGCCTTCCTCCATAGGGACAGGGGTTTCTCTGCCATACCTTCTCTTTTGCCAGAGAACCATGTCATCATCCTGCCAAAGGAAAGGAAGAAAAGTCAGGCTGCCTAGACGGCGCTAAAGCAGCCTGGTGCAATATATAAAAACGGCCTAATTTTTTCCACACAGTGCATACTAAATGGCGATACCCTCATTCCTTTAAACATTTCAGCTTTTTGAGGACCTTGGCACATCATTTGCCTGTGCTGTGGGCAGCAGGAAGATCTGCAAGTAGCACACACATCTTCCCCGAGCCAGTTACACAAGCAAGGCAGTAGTGACGGTTACAACTCAGTGGTAAGATGAAATAACGTGCCAGCCTTCAAAGAGATTGATTTTTCTGGCCACCCAATACTGATTCTCATTTCTTTTGTCACAGCACTTGACATTCAACCTCCATCCAATTTAAGATACAAATCTTACGTTGCTCTCTAAAGCACAGAAACATTAAGGTGTCTAACCATAATTTAGGCTTAAGCAAGATACTTGTCTTTAGATTTTAATCAATGCAAGCTACTGCACATACAGCTTTGTTACTTACTGCAGCTTCTACGAGCACAAATGCTGCCACCTATCAGTGGTATTACCTACCCTGACCAAGCTTGAAAGATCTTCATCTTTATGTTTCTGTAACTGCAAAAGGAGAACAAAGTAAATGTTAAAGTCAGAATAGGTCCTGCAAATGCAGCAGAAGATCCGATATTGCAAAAACTTTAAAGAACCAATCATGCACAATTAGTCCCTGCACAAGAATTTTTTCGTGAGATCATGTGTATGATGAGTGTGCCTGGGCTAGTTTCTTTTAACTACTCTTGCATGCGAGCAAAAGCGACATCAAAACTCAAAAAGCCATCACATACTAAAGGAGTTCAAGTAAGCTACATTCACTGGGCAAACCAACAGACCCTTTTCTTGAAGTATGTTCTCCACTTGTGGTATTCCCTGATGACTATTTCGATTCTTCGCTTCCAGTACTTCCCTTCTGTTGCAATGGCCTGAGAACACAAACACATACCTGAATTTCACAGTCACATAATGGCTGAACATTCAAGAAATTTCCAAGCAAATATTCAGGCATAAAAAAATGCAAAAGAAAACATGTTAATTCTGTCTGAGTTCATGCATCAGCAGCCCACACTGTCCTGGAGTTCAGTTATCACAGTGCAAATCTGGCAGTACTAACTTCATCCTTCCCACAGTAAACAGAGATGTCTGTCTGCACTGTCAGCATCTCCCACATCAGCTCAACCACAGCTTGTAGTTAAGAAGAAAACCCCAATTCTTTAAAATGAATTCACTAAAATACAATGTATAAATACATTCTGCAGAAGAGGGGCAAAGAGAATTTCACAAGGTTACAGGGACACGCACAAACATCCACAAAACCTGTTAAGAATGACACAAAGCAATAGAAAACTGATGTCCAGCTCAGGGACAAGCGTGACCTTACAGGTCACATACTAAGAGCAACAAAAGCATCATAACAATGTGAGTCTTTAATGCATCATAGGTAGCAGTGTCTCAAGTGGCAACAGTAGACTAATGAGACCTTTATCTCAACTTCCTGCTGCTCAAGAGTCATCTCTCAACACAAACATCAACACTGTTCTTACAAAAACCTGAGACAGTTGCACAAACACTCTGGAAATCCTCTGAGTTACGAATTATTCTAGGGTTAGCCAGTACAGAGTGTCACATGTTGCCACAGCAAGGGCCCCACTGGTTTTCTGCAAGGGGCCAAGGTGCAGACCTTAGTTTTCATTTATGTTTAGAAAAGCACAAAAAGTATCCAAACTGATATTTGCTCTTTCTGTGAAGTTATCTTGACAGAGAAAAGGAAACCTCTTTTTGTGTTGAAACCACACCTCATCAATTACAGAAAACTCTCACAGGGTCACTTAGGATTCAATCCTGAAAACAACCATCACTCGGATTTCCCACTGACTTTAGCAATCTCCAGCCAGAGAGCAGGGGCTGTCAAAATCTTATTATTCAAATTCCACTTCTATGACTAATGTTTCACTAAAGTAGAACACGGAGCTAAGTTGAAAATACACGTCCTTCCAGTTGCACCCTGACCATCTTGATGCGATAAACGTATACAATTGGGTTCAGCTTGCTTTGTATTAATAGTTCCTTCTAAATAAAGACAGTGGAGGAAAGGATATCTATGCTGTGCTCATACCTAAAGGACTAGAAAAGTCTTGTTATAAACTAGAGCTCATTAGTCTGTTCCTCAGGGTTTACATACCTCTGGGCGACGATGTTCATCAACATCAATGGAGCCGTCCAGTGGAGTCACAAAGTGGCACACTGGATTCTTGCGCTTCTCCAGGTCTGAAACAAGAATGAAAATGTGAGAGTTCTGTGTGGGCAGGTTCTGCAGAGAGCTCTGTCACTTCAATGGCAAGATGTGGGAAAAATCATTAAAAAATAAGTAAATATAGCCAGGGTTCCTTCCAGATAACCAAGAGAAATGGGGATATCTCAACACAGCCTCTGTTCACGACAGCCTCCGAGGCAGCTCGGCCTTCAGCACGGTTTGAGCTTTTCATTAGACAGCAATTTCAATTCTCTTGCTTCTTCCATATACATATCTCAAAAAGTATTCTCTAGCAAGTGACTCGACTCAGCAGGATACTTACACTGCATGTACCATGCCCTCCAGATGGCGTTATTGAGACGGATTTTATCTCTCCACTGAAGCTTCAAGCCTTTAAAATTTTTCCATTTTGGTGAAACCAGCTTTCCACTGAAACAAAATAGACAACAAATTCTGCTTTCAGTTTTTCCTCTCCCCAAGACAAAGCATCCCTCTAAAACTGCCCAACTGTCAACACCAAAATGTCAAACAAGCCACGCTGGCCTGTGACTTTTGCATGTGCTGCCCACAGCTTACTGATGTAGGGGCCAGAGATGAGTCCAGTTTTCAAGGCTCCTTCATGTTCTCATCTGTCCACTAACAAGCGTCACAACTGGACTCACCAATATCTTCAGCAGGACTGAAACTCGTTTCACCCATACTTTTGTCTGTCCCAGTATCCCACCTTCTCAAATACCAGCCTATGAGCTTCCATCGGCTGAGAACAAGATGGCACAAAATTAAGTGCAAAACCTGGCCTAGATGGTTTTTTTGTACATTTAGCCACATATAGGCTTGGTTGGATTTTGCAGAGGAGCTGGATGAAATCAACACAATTTCACTTCTACAGTTCCATTTGGTTTTCCAGGCTGGTAACACTGGAAAGGAAGAATGAAATACCTGTTCTAGCCCAAGAAAAAATCATCACCTATCAATTCCATGATGCTGGTAAACACAGCAGGGCACAAGGGATCAAAATAGTAACTTTTCTCCGAGGAAAAGGAAGGCTGGAAATGGCTTATGTACAAACAATCTTGGGAGGTGGGAAGGAGATGGAAGGAAAAAGGAAACTGCAACAGGGACACCAGTAAGCACTGTACAAACACAAACCACCCAGCCCTTAAAACACACCTTTATGAATCATTAATCCATACTACTGACAGAGCAGGTGGAAAATATTCCTAATGTACCACAGTTCAGGTCACAGATTAGAGGTGGTGTGCCTATCCCAGGTTCTCCCTCTCACGCTCAGTGGGTTTAGCCATCCCTCTGCCCAGGTTACACCTCCTTACGCTGTCTGCACACCCTTGCCACACGGGAAGCGGACTGGCGATGCAAACTGCAATCAACGCGGCAAGATGTGCAAAGGCAACGGGTTCACCTGGAAACATCACGAGCATCAGATCAAAAGGTCAAAGTCTTCTGTTGGGAAGAGTACACAAATGGGTGACAGGAGCGATGTCACCTCCAAACAGTTTGCCCTCTTGGAAAAAAAAAAATCCCCTGCTCAATGGGGAGTGAATTCTGCCACGAACTGCAGCTAGAGAGAGATGTACAATTTGCTATCACAGTCAGTACTGAAGAAGAGCTGAATTATTCTTCCTTTGAAGTCCCCGTTTTACACTTCAGCTCTAAAATCCCTGTGAGAATGGGAAATACATCCTAGAGGAGCACCAGGCACTTCCCTTGGATTGCCCAAGGCCAGGCAGAGGCTGGCCCAAAGCTGGAGAACTGCTCATTCCCAGTTTCCTACTTAGTCTGGGAAACCTCCTGACAGCAGCTTTTTTTAAAGAAAACTTGTAATAAAACTTGTATTACTATAAACAAGTAAAAAGTCCTCACAGCCTAGACAGAAGCAGCCAGAATGCCAGAGCTGCCACTAGCAGGATATTAAACTACCACTTTCTTCAGGTATTTGGTTCACATTTCTTTTCTCCCTCGCCAGCACCAGAACTGCTGTTACCACTCGGACATTCCCACAACCACGACAGACCTCAGCCAAGCGACAGGTAAAGAAAAAGCCAGATCTGCTCTTTCCATTTTACTACACAGAACGCCAGTTGTAGCAACAGGTCAAATCACCATCAGGCAAGATGTTGCCTAACAGTAAAAGGGTATTTTTATTTTTAAAGATGATGAGAAATAAAAACTGCTATGCTTTTGTACACACAGGGAAGCCAGTGTTGAGATCAGATACCAGCTGCACTGAACGGACAATTCACAGCAGGGAGAGAGGAGATAAGTGACAAGTGACAAGCTTGTGAGCCCCGTGCTCCCCCCGGGTCCCTGCCAGGCTGTCCCTTCAGGGGGTGTTCTGTACGCTGAGCTCTGCAGGCCACGCTGTCAGGCTCTGCTGCAGCCTTTGGAACTCGGCTGCTTGAGAAGAAATTAAGTATAAACAAAATTTGGTACACAAGATAGAACATTGGCTCCCTCTAAGGCAAGTAGACTTGCTGAAGCAAGCAACTTCACTGACTGGAAGTAATAATAAAACATGTAAACACTTAGCAAGGAATAGGAAAACCAATTATTAATGTACTTGTGTTGTTCTCTGTAGCTGGGCTCTAAGACACTCAATACAACCACACTGTGTGCTTGCTGAAGTCTAGGAAAGCCCTTCTGGATTTATTCTGTGTGTGCTAGTGCATCCTCATGCCCCTCTTTGAAATACACCTCCCACACCCCCACTCCCAAGTTTCAAGACTCAGTTTATGGAAAGATCTCCACATCAAGTATTTTATCTCACTGTTATCCAGCTGCAGTGGATCTCCATCTGTTCAATATCTTCCCCATCTTTGCAAACTACCTTATCCCCTTCACGGCGTTCACTGCACAGCCAGCTCTGCCTCAGAATTGTTGCATATCTTGTCTTATCATTCCTTCTAAACCCAGATTAAAGCACATATTTTTCTGTTTCTCGTATGTACATTAACAGTTCAGAGACAGGAGATTAAACATGCTGCTGCATCACCAACACTGACAAAATGCCCACATGCCTTTGACCAAGAAATCTGTCAACTTAATGTTCATCTTTCCACAGCTCTGTACAGCTGCAGAGTTTGACAAAGCAACAAAACTCTAATAATCTTCCCTCAGAATAATAAGAACAAATGCTTTTCTACAAAAAAACCCTAAAATGAACTGTAATTAATTCTCGTACATTCCTAGCATCTTCAAAGAGCCCATTAAAACTGGAATAAAAATACAAATAGTTTAAAACATTTTCTATTACATTCTTACAAAATGCTAAACAAAAGTAGTGCATCAAAAGAAGGAAGTGATTAAGAACCTATTCTTAAAGTAATTATTATTTTTAGTTCCCATGGGAGCAAAGCACAAGTCCAGCTTGAGGTTGCAAGTGAAACAACTTTAACCTCAGTGGAGAGGAACCAGCACGAAGCTAATGACAATATTTAGACACTATTCCAAATTGCAGTCAATGAAAAGTCTTTGAACACTACAGTGACTGAGAACAGCTGCCTAACTGAAACCCATCTTCAGATTTTAAAGCAGCAAAACAGCAAAAAAAACTGAAAGCCATCACGACAAAACCCAAACCTCCTGCCAGTTCCTTGTCTCTTAAGACCACACCAACTCCTACAAGAAATGCAGAGCAACCTGCTGACCAGCTAAAAAGTGACAAGGTACCTGTGAGCATAAAATGCCAGTGTGCACATGGTCCTCTCTCCCTCTCTACAACGGCAGCCGCAGCTCCGCGGCACTGCTGGTTCCAAACAGGAGAGGAGGAGAGCATCCCAATACTGCATGGTCCAAGCTGGAGCAGCTGCATCCACACCAGCCAGTTGCATGACCTGGAGGATGCTGGTGCTGCCCAGCCCGTGCCCAAGGAGAAGAGCGCAGACGGGATGAAGCTCTCAGCTGCATTCCACAGCCTGTGCTCCCCTGTGTAAGCGATGCCAGAGGAATATGTGGTTTTCACGTCTTCATCGCTATCAAACACAGATCGAATCAAAGTGGCTGAAAACCATCTGGTGGATAATGTGCATTCCAGCAGCTCAGTTCAGTCTCCCATGTAGAAATCTCCACCTCCCGAGACCAAATGTGTCCTCAAATGATTTGATCACAGACAGCTAACTAAAAAAGCTTCAGCTGAACAGCCAACAGAGCTGGAATTCGCCTGGGACACAGAGGCCCCAGTGTGCTTTGGAGGAGTCACAGAGAAGCTGCAGACAATCAAAGCTGTCGCTTCCATATGCTCCCTTGGAGAATCTCATCACTTTCTTCCATGCTAATGACACTCAAAATGAAGCATTTCAGGCAAACAGGACCTATGGAGGGTTCTTCCAGTCTCATCATCATTGATTTCTTTGATTTATTTTTATTCCCCAAACTGTTCAAGTGTCCTCTTCCACTGGTGATTAGCAATGAGCAGCATCTGAAGTGGACAGCTAACAAATACTGTCTAGGAGAGCTGTTAGTATCTTACACGATATTTTAGTAATGCTTTTGACTCAGTAGGGACAAGGTAAATGGGTCACCTCCTTCCTTCACAGGTACAGGACACCTAAGATGACTTCCAATTTAAACCAACAGCTCTCTGCAACACTGAAAAAACACTCAATCACTAAACTCAAAGGAAAAACTCCTCCCGCCATCAGCAGAGGCATGATCATGCTGATATAAGCTGACTCACTAGAGAAGAATCCCCTGTTCTCCTCCCTTAAATCAGAGGATTTTAAGATGGATTTTGGTCAGCATAAAACCATGTGACACAACCACCCTCTGGATCTGGACAGAAAGAGGTATTTATCTGTGTGCAAATCCAGAAGTAGTTTGGGGGTTGGTTTTTTTTCATGACTAACTAGCACTTAGAAACAACAGCATTTTAAGGAACCCTGATTTCTATGAAGAGCACTGAAGGGGCAGAAAAAGTTTTAATAATTAGATAAATTCCACCCAAAAGAAGACAATCTCAGGAAGGGTGGTCTGGTCAGCTTACATAAGCTACATTTAATAGGTGGTTTGAGTACATGTTGGTTAAAAGGAAGCTATATAGTATAGTGCTGTAGAACTTTGGGGGGCTTTTATGCAGCTCAAATGCCTTATTAAGCCATTTCTGATTAAACTTGCAGTTCCTCATTTTTTAATCTACCTCAGAAGCAGTGAAAACAGTACCACAGCATTATATTTTAAATCCTCTTCTAAAAGGAGACAACAGGGAAGACTTCACTTTAAATACCAGTCTGGAAAAATCCCCTTCTCCCATTCAGAAATAAAAAATATAAGCTCATTCTCCACACCGTGACACATAAATGTAGCTGAGCAAGGAATTTCAGCTGGCAAGCTATCTTGCAATTCTATCAAACCAAACGCCGCACAAAATCAGAGGTCTTTAAAATACCCTGTGCGGGATGAAATGCAAGATCTCTTGCTTAAAACAAGGAAAAACTGAGACTGAATTATATGTCCATGGCTACAAAGCGTGTGAGTGACAGCACTAGAAGTGGGACACGGATATTTTTGACACAGACATACTCTGGATGAAAACCCCTCATTTCCACCCTCTCATCTTTCACTTGTTTTGATCTGAAGGGAGAAGGAAAATCTCTGGCCGGAGTTGGCTCTCTAGTGCAGAAGTTATTTTTTCCCTGCTGCAGCGGGACAGCACCTGGCCTAGATCTATCGTACGTGGAATTTCAACAGAAACCTCCCAGCCTGGATTCCACAGGGCTGACCCTGCTGCCCAAATATAAAATCTCAGCAAGCACAGCAAAGGTACCTTCAGAAGCAGCTACTGCAGACCTGCAGGAATCACTTCTCATAGAGGCCACAGGGGGCTTGGCTACTGTAGCTGTAAGGAAATTGTTTTGTTTTCAAATCTGAATTTTGTAAATTGAGTTTCCAGGAGCGAGTTACAGAAATGTATTGTGCTTTCCTGTTTAGTAAACAGATTCCCACTGCCACTGTGCTAAACGACCTCGGGTTTGCCTTGTTAACTCCTGCCTCAAAACCCCTTTCCTCTTTTTTTCTCCTCTGATTCCTTCCTGTACAGGATCTTGCAATCTTTTGAAGTAGATTGAAATTTTTCCTTTTATTGCAGGTGATGGGAATGAAACTCTTAATTTAAGCAATAGAAAAATAAATCTGATTTGATACTACAGTAGCTAAATAGATTAGCTTTTTCAGCAACACAGAAAGAGAACTTTTTGGCTTCTCCCCAGCTTTTTTTTTTTGAAGGCGTGGTTTTAGTTTGTTTTTTAATCTCCAATCTGTTTTGCTGGGGAGTTAAGCCTGTCAACTCAGCTCTCCAAGAGCCAAAACTAACAGTATTTCCCCAAACAAAGGTTCATTCAGAGAATCAGATTATATGCATTGTGTGTTGGAGTGAAGAGGCAGAGAAGTAAAAAAATTAAAGATTTCTACACTGAGTGAAGGCGTGGAGGACTTGAGGACTTGCGAGGCGGCCGCGCTTTAGCATCTTCCTATTCGTACCTACAAAGTTAATCCCTACTGCAGCCCTAGGACACTAATCCCAGACAGAGCTCATTTGCAAAGCAAGCATTAGAGCAGCTCATTTTCACCCTTACCTAGTTCATCCTCCTTACCTGAAATCCTCCCACAGTAGCGGACTCCAGGCTTGTGGAAGGATGTTCTATTGCCCACGCTCCACAAATGACAGTAGGGAGCTTTGTGCTGAAATTACATCAAACTTCTTAAGGAAAACACCCCACACACACTGTCTGATTCACCTCCTTTTAAAAATACATCAATCTTGAAGACAGAGATAGTAGAAAAGACAAACATTTCTGGAAGTTTGACTTAAATATATGATGAAGACCAGGTCTACGCGGGTGACTCACAAATGGACCTGTTGTCTTTGCCAAGACAATGTCCTGCAGCCTCCTCAGAGAGACACAAGAGCTGAAAAACCTCACATTTTGAGAGTGTTATCACATCATCACTGACAGCTTTTTGTGCCATTACATCAGTCAAGGAAAGAAGTTCTGTGCTACAGTTTTAGCCAAACATAACATGGCCAAGAGCTGCTCTGTGAAGGGAAGGGCTTGCAGACAGCTGGGAAGGACTACTGGAAAAACACTTTCAACAGAAGAACACTTCACTGAAGTTATGAAAGGGTGAAAAGAGCACTGAAACAGCCCGGGGTGAAGGGGAACATGAAGAACAGTACAAATACCAAGGAGATTTGGAGGCTATACTGCTCTTCAGCCAATGTCTATTTAAAGACTCCAAATATTTAGACAGTTTCTCGTTTCCAGTCAGAAATTAAAGAATATTTCTAGAAATGTTCCTGCTTTTCAGCCATTTCTCAATCACTGACTCACTCTACAACAGAACTGAAACAGCAAGAAAAAAAACTTCCTAAGTAACGTCACTTATGTTTCGGTCAAAAGGCTGAGGAACGGGCCTCCCCATTTATCACCACTCAAGCAAAAACTCTCCTTGATCCCTGCTGTACTTAAGTTTCCTCATCTACAAAAGTAGTGTGCTTTGTCACTTAACAAACATTAAAGCTTGATACAATGTCACCTACTTCAACTGTCAAAAATGAAGACCTTCTTCAAAGAACTACCAGAGATACCATCACAAAAAACCTCACACTGACACAGAGAACTTACACAATGCTTTGAGGGTCAGAGGCAATTACTGCTACTTTCCTTTGCCCAAATCTGAAATACAGAGATGGAGAGCAGCTGCCCACGGCCACAAAGGACGCTGGTGGCAAAGCAAGGATAGAACACCAGCCGATCATGTCCCAGCCACACCTCCCATGCTAGAAATGCTACTAGAAGGAGTAAGTTTTAGCAAGGATTAACACTTAGCTATTTCAATTTGCGCAGTCGCCAGCTCTTGGTGAATTTCCCAGCATGAAATATTTTAATATGCTCAGTTTGAAAACAGTATAAAGGTAACAGTGTAAGAACTAAGCTGACCTGCACCTGAATTACCACTTTATTTGGCATCGTTGTTTCTCAGTTTGTGGTAGTCAACTGAAAAGAGAGATGCAAGCGGTCTTTTCCTCCTCGTTGGCTAGAGAATTCAAGACACCATAGAATCTGGTCTGCTAGGAACAGATCTGTTGGTCAGGTATCAGCATGGGTAAAAACATCAGGTCTCCTCAAATCTTCCCTCAGAGGAAAGCATCATTGTAAACACTGCCAGTAGTTAAAAATCTTACACAAACAGCAGCTGTTTTTTCCAAGACTTATTTATCAAGGAATAAAGCAAGCTGTGGGTACAAGGAGTCTTGTGCATCCCTCTCCCACTGTATGCAATTTGAATAGGAACCAACCACTTCATCCCATAAATACAGCAGCCTACGTGAGCCGCCTCTGAGCTCTCCCTGCACGGCAGCGTGGGTGCGTGGCAGCAATCACCCCTTGAGCTGGGACACCTCAGTGTGTAAAGAGATGTCAGTCGTTAAGAGATCAGATCAGGCTGTGAGAGTTATCAGATTTTCTTTGCTGCATCACCTTTACCAACAGCTTTCTTCTCAGCTTCCTCCCCGCTACGTGCTTCCCTTTTAGAAACCAGTCACTGCCCTCTATACACCCCTTCTCCTCTTCATCACTTCCTTCTCTTCATCCCACCTCCCTGCTACTCAAACAAGGTTTTGAAGGTTTTAGTGAGGCAGAGGAAACATTACACATCTAACGATGCAGTAGATGGCATATCAAGAGTCTTATGATGAGTTCTACTGTCATCTTTTCTTACAAAACCTCTGCTAGGAGGTGCAGGAGCTTTCCTACCGCTACCAGCTTTGATGTTGATGATCAAAACGTTGTATTTGCAATAACAGCAGATTTATATCAGATCAATGTGTTGGGTTTTCCTTGGTGTTGAAGTGTTTCTTGTGCTTTCTCCCGCATGGTGAAAAGTGTCATTTTTAGAGCAGCTTCAAATATAATGGGCAAGGATCTTACTCGCTTGTTTCACAATCTTCTGAAACTTCCCACTTCTTCCTAAAATTTGATTTCTGCTTTTGCTCAACCTTTTCAGAATCAGAATATTCATTGCTAAGAGCTGTTTTCCGATACAGATGTTCAGGAACTGGTAAGAGCTGGCCAGTGCACCTTCCTCTCATATAGAAGGACGGCTGTTGGCAAGGACCACCTTGTACAGAGGGCTATGAACACGTCAGGATCCTTTTGAACGTTAAGACCTTAGCCTAGGTTAATAAACTGATCAAGATGTGATGGTCTGGGACCTTGTTCTATGCACCTAAATTATGGTTCAAAGATTTTCCACGGACAGAGCTGCTGAAAAACCCAAACAAACCGTATCAGCATGGCAGATCAGCACAGCTCTCTCAACAGCACACATACCGACAGAACTCCGAGCTGTTTACCACGCTCAACAGGCAGAGAAACCTGAAACCCACACTTCTGCCACAGAGGATCGTGTAACGTTGTCTGTACAACATTACAAGAGCATAAATATACCCCAAGACTTCAGGGAACTTCTTCTGAAAGCAACCTAAGTGGTTTAAATAGAAGAGACGCTCCCCCACCTACCCCCTTGTGAAACAAAGCTTTCATACCAGCTGTCTGCAACTGGCTCCCTGCAGCATGAGAAACACCAGACTCATTGCCAAACTCAGTTATTAAAGACACAAGACTGCAACAGCACATAGGATTTATTCAAAGCTTACATAAAAGCTGGACAAAAAACTACACAAAAGACAGTGGTAGACTAAAGGCACCGTTGGGTTACCACTAAGGCTACTGAAAAATAAAAAAATAATCCCCTAGGAAGATAAGTAGGGAGAAAACCCCCTCCAGAATTAACATAACACAGACTGGAATGAAAGGGTGGGGGAAAAAAAGTTTAAAATAAAATAAAAGCACCACTAAAAGGCCATGGACACCTCACAGGAAAAGTCTTTACTTAGAGCTTTGTTGGATCTACATGCAAACAAATGCTTTGACAATGTCTTCATCAAAACCAGCCCTCTGATTAGAGGTGAACATCACACAGACCTGTGAAGAAGCAGCAGCTCCTCCTGCCCCTGCTACAGGAGCATCCACGTCTTGAAACACAGCAGTGAAACTCCCAGAGAGATCTCTGAGAGATCAAAGACCACAGCCTCCCAGCAAAGGCTGAACATCCAGAGAATGAGTAGTGGAAAAAGAGACCTTCACCTCTGGGTCACCAGCTCAAACAGGAGCCATGGAAACCTGTCTGCAGCACTGCAGGAAAGGCTGTGCAAGTGACCTGTCGGTAATTAACTGGGACACGGCGGGGTGCACACTAATGCTCCTGACATACAATCCTCATCACACTTTTCCCAGTTGGCTCTTGCCCATTTCGGAGGATTAGATGGGCCAAAGGAGATGCCCGGTTCCCACACACAGATGGGGAGATCAGCCCTGTACCTAAGAAAGTGTGTCCAGTCATGTGAAGAGCAGTTTGTGCCTTGGTACGATGGTGGTTATGGTCATTACGCTCACCACAGCGCAGGGCACAGCAGTTCACTTTGCAAAGCAGTATTTCATCTCAGGATACGTGGTGAGTATCAGAGAAAGCCCTTGATTTTACTGCAATATAACATTATAAAGTCATTCCTTTTGCTCACAGTAACCACCACACTCTAATCATCTACCAGCAAAACAATTCAGTAATTCTCAGGCCACTCACCCATGCGCTAGTTAAGACCCAGCTGGATGGACTTACCCCTCTCCTTACCAAAAACACATTTTCAAATGGACCCAAATGGTTTAGATCCCAAAGCAAGAGGTGACTTCCTGAGTAAAACATGACAATATCAGCACTTTCCTGATTCTTATGACAAACAAAAGAAAACCCATCACTAAATGACCCTCACACAAGTGCCCTCCTTGAGCCACAGGTTTGTTTTTTTCTCCTGTGCCAAAAATCACAATAAACCAACCTCAACCTTCACTCCGTAGGGTCCCTTAGAATGCTCAAATGAAAGGTAAGTAACATTTCTCACATGTGCATTGCTCTAGAGAGAAGCAGTCTCAACTTCCTCTGATCTGTCCCCTGTTTTAAAAAGCCTGCTATATCCACACAGCCCATAATCACCACATGCAGAGGTCAGACCCCAAGCCTACTAATGTGCTAATAAAAACTGCTAATAAAACTTGTAGGCTCCTTAAGCTCAGCTAAGATTTTTACTGGAGATTTGCGTGTTCTACTTGCATGACTGGATACTGAAAACAGATGGGATCCATGCTGGGCTCCTAAACAACAGCCTTCGCAGACCAAAACTTTTATTAGAAACAGTAATGAATTGGCTTTTATTGCAGATTTCTGTGCATCTACTTACCAAGTCTCTAAGCTGAGCTGTGCTCTTCAGCAACATTTTCTGGTTTGATAAATGAGTGAGACCTCATCACACAGCTCCTACGGAGGGTTAACTTATTTCACACGGCAAGAGACAGACCAGAACACAGGAATGCCTCCTGTTCCCATGCAGTTTGATTACAGATCACCCCTCCATCGTAGCAGGAATGACTCGGATCACAGAGTCATTCAAGTCAAACATATTGTGTCTGCTCTCACAACCCAGTGGAATACCCAGTACCTTCAGCAGCTGGTTAGTGAAGGCAGCAGCACAGAATGAGGCAGATAACACAGAAAGCAGCCACACAGCACCACAAACTCAGCTTAATCTGCAGCTTCCAGAGACCAAATGCCACTAACATACACTGTCCCATGCTGCCCCAAAGAAAACATTTCTGTACCAAGCAAAATCTATAAAATCAGAGGACTCTAAAGCTGCAATGTTTATAACTCAAGAGACAAATCTCTTCTTTAGAAGAGGAAAGGTTAGCAAACGGTGAAAGTGCTGCCTGGATTTTTTTCACAGGTGATACTAAAACACTGTTGAGTTCACACCAGTCCTTGGCACCAGACCTTGCCTGCTTCAGCAAGAGCTGTAGAACACCCATACAGGCTGGGCCAAAGGTCCAGCTTTCCCAGTACTGTCTCCAGCAGCGGACACGAGCAGGTACTTGGGGAAGAGTGAGAACAGGATAAGCGTGTTTGTATGACACCCCCCCCCTTCCAGTCCCCGATAACCAGCCCCTCTCAAATGTAAAAGTAAATTATATTAACTATTACATCAACCTACTCTCTAAAGTGAATTGGAAGAACTACTTTGTTTTCTTCTTGTGCTGTGTTTATAGATGCCTCCCCCCCATACCTCGGTGTGTTGAATGTGTGTATTGATTTGGCAGGTCTCTGCTTTGAAAAGGGAGAGAGAATGATATTTTAAAAGAGAACACCCACTATGGTGACTACCAGAATGACTCCGATGCCCCAGCTTTTGGGTAGATTGCTTCAGGCTCTCGGCTATTTCACAATCCTTCTATTTTCAACAGGTTTTGGGTGTCAAACAGGGTTGCTAGTTACCTGAAATAAAGTGCAGTTTCCTTCTTGAAGATACTTGAAGCTTTGATCGAGTCACTTCTCCCATCCCAACACTACGTTCACTTGAAATAAGCTGACAGCATGCAAAGAACTACTCTGGCTCTGTAGCAGATATAAGTATTTCACAATCATATCCAAATCCTTTCAGTCCTTCCCTTCTAGAAGTTCCATATCCTCAAACAAATTTTTGTGTGTGTTCCTGGGTCACTAACTTGTTGCCCCCACTCAATCCCTCCTTCCCCCCCTGCTCAAAAGCTGTGTTAAAATGAGCAAAAGCAAGGAGATCAATCCCTTGCTCTGCTTCCTGCTTCCCCACATCTGGCACACCATCACCAGACTTTTTATTCAGGTTCTCTCAGCCTCCATCCTGTCAGGGACAGATGTTTACCATGCAGACAGAAAGCTGGAGGAAGCTGAGGTATCTCTGCAGACACTAACATGCAGGAGTTTGAATGTATACAGGGATATATTTATACCTTTTCTAGATGCTGTTCAGAATGAACTGACATGAGAAGCATGACATGCAATATCCAGACCTGCTGATAGACAGCAGACAAACAAACTTCAGAGCCCATTCCTGAATCCAGAGTGCAGCACAGCAGAACTAGGATGTCACTGTGTTGCCTCTTACTCAAACACTGCAAGTTCTGATGCAAGCAGTTGTCACCAAGTATTATTAGCAGAGCTTGACTTGCCATGGATAAGCTTACTCGGAGGGCTCCAGCTTCTACACAAACACTGAGAAATTCATCAGCACGAGCAGAGACTGACCATTCTAGAAGATAAGAAATGATATCATTCTGTGCCCTGGGAAATGTGGCAGCTGATAATATCCATATCTAATGACTGGCAGATCAGGAATGCAACAAGATCCTCCACTGGTCTCTTCCTGTTTGGCAGTTCTCAAACAGCTGCCAGGCCCACAGCCCAAGTATTCCCTTTTAAACTTTTCTTTTTCTCTGTTTTTTTATTTATTTCCATTTTTTTCTGTGCATGCCTTTCCTTTTTTACTTTGTTGATCACTTCTGCCCCTGGCATACTGCAACGTAATAGTTTTCAATCTCTAACACAGGTTACATCAAGTGTCCCATCACGACACCAAAAGCAAAACTCTGCATGATGAGAAAGTAATGAAGAGCAGTGATGGACTTCCAAGAAAAATCACAAAGAACTGGAAAGCTCTTCCACAATTCATGCTCCATTTGGTTGCTGATCCTTTGAGAAGAGTGTCAACAGTGAAGACAAACAGTGAATAGCTTTAACAGCCTAAAATCTGTATGCAAGATGCAGTGAGAAGAATTCATCAGAGCAGCCAGTGATGGGCTCACGTGCACTCTCACATGAATGTACTGTTGCTAGATAGGAACTAAATGCAGTGGGCCTAAGTTATTTTTAGGTCTGCTGTGAAACCCCCATGTCACTTCATTCCAGCTGCTCCAAAGATACAACACCACCAAACACAGGCCTGGACTCCGATTTATCGCTCCTGGTTTGATGGTCTGTGTCTGTCTCTTGCCCTGTGCTAGATTTTTGCTACCAAGGTAAACAAAGAACCTGGCACAGACAGGGAGATGTGGATAAGAAGAGTGTTTTGGACAACTAGCTCACATGGGGAAGTTGCTCCACTCCTGCAGCCCTGCTAGAGGTCTTGCAACCATGCTGGCCAAGGTCACTTCAGTTGACATGTCCTTGAACTGCTGCAGGCAAATCACCCTTTACGACGGGACCTTGACGGATGGGAGAATAAATAAAGTGGCAGAGGGAAACAGAGACTAGGATTTCGAGTAAACATCTCATGCTAGAGTGTTCTGAAAACAATGAGCTTGACAGATTCCAGCAGCAAAAGCGTCCTTCGTGCCTCTGCAATGTTTTCTTGGATCTTGTTATGCAGACATACCGCTTAAAAAAACCCTGCTGGTATATGAGGACTAACAGACTTCACTGTTGGAAGGATAAGTGAAAAGAGGAGGTCTCATCCTGTTTAGGTATGCTTCTGAGGATCTGCTCTGAGCAGCAGTACAAGATGCAAAACAAACTCCTCAGGACAGAACAGTTCAGTACACCTCTTGCCCCCAGCCCGGCAGGACGCAGCCCCAGGACCAAGTTCCAGTACTGACCACAGCTATTCCCATAGCAGCGAGGCTGTGGTGTTCACACCAGCTCTCGACACCGTTGTCTCTGAAGCATCCACATAAGCAGGACTCTTAGAAGAGCACCAGGGTAGACACAGCACAGGAGGACAGTGGTGCAGAGGGCCACACATTCAGAGCAGGGCAGACTTGCAAGCTGCCACCTTCCCCCCAGATTTGCAAGACCCAAGTGTAAAAAATGCAGCTGCTGTCTCCTTTCCAAAACAGCAATCCTCTTTCTCAACAAGGGCAAACCTATTATACAAGAGCAAGGCTACTTGGATCTTCTCCTTACCCTCTCAGTCACCCTAAGGCTCAAGTCTTCAATTCCTGTTCTTACTGACAAGCCAACCCTAGTACAAGAAAACCCCACCTAATACCTTTCACCTCCCAGCTGAGATGGAAGAAGCTTTTTCATGCTTATGCAGAAACAAAGCTGTGGCAAGCATCAGATCCCTGGGCTTGTTTAAGGACAGCTCTTTACAGACTAAAGGGGTAGGTCTCCCAAGCTTTCTTCCTTTGCTCCTTCAGCTGAAAGCAGCCTCAGCTCTTCTATTTTTGCTCTGAACTGTCCCCCCCTAAAAATTCTGTCCTTTGCTTCCCAAATCACCGAGAGAACACATAGGGAAATATTGTTCATGGCAATTAAAGAGACAAACACCACGTACGTACCCTATGCAGAGAGATACCCTCTGTTTGCTCTGGTGTGAGCAATAGAGAGAGATCTCTCACTACGTAACAGCAACAAGAGGTCCATCTCCGTGTATGTAGAAGACATTCCCCCATATTAAAAAAATCAAGTAAGAAAAGGCATTAAGTACAGCAAAAAGACTAGACGCACTGCTTCCTTGCACTACACCATCAGCTGAACTGGAAGAGTGATGAGGAAGTCTCTAATTGTGCATTACTTTTGTAGCCAATATTGTGCTGCAAACACAAAACCAAGAGTCAAAAAAGCTAACAAGACATTAAAATCTTTCTGTGCTTTTCAGGAAAAGTGTTCAATTCATTAATGAGAACACTTAGTTAACAACTGATCTCTCTTCCTAGCATCCTGATATGTCACAAAACATACCATGTCAAAAGGGTTGCCTGCAGGTCAGCAGCAGTCTGGTCAAAATAAACTTACCACTAATTGAAGCGAATCAGATTCTTTCACTAATACCCTGCTATATGATAATCCGAGGGGTGTCCTGCAGGCCCTTCACATCTGGCCTCCTGTCACCTTTTCCTTTACAGTCTCAGAGGAGACAAAGCAGCTCTGAGAACCACTCCTAACACCGTGGGCTTTGTACCGTTAATATATCTTCTGAGTGGCCACGGTCCAGATAACTGACCAAGGGAAGGAATCCTTTCACTGGGCTGTGGGTCTACACGGCTTCCTACAGCCCTCTCCAGTTCCATGTTCTACTATCCATCCCACAGCACAGCTGGACAGCTCAACTCTAAAAATACCAGTGTGTCACAAAGGGAAACTGTTGCTGAGCTTGCTCTTAAGTAGCACGCAGAGTTTGAACACCTTAAGGCACAAAATTGAAATCCACTTAACAGAGAGGCAACAGTGCTTACCCTGCAGCCAACCACCACTCACACCACAACAGAACGACCAAGGCGTTGCTCAAGCTCAACTTTAACATCCACTCCCCAGAGGCATTAAGCTCATAAGAGACCTATAAGAGATCATCACATGTATGAGAACAGCAGCAAGGTAAACGCTGTCCCCACGGGAGCTGGAGCAGACAAACATCGGCTCAATCCAGCGCTGCGTTTAACACAGTGAGGCAGAGTTCACCGACTGCAGCACACCAAGCCAAGGGAAGAAAGCAGACATGGAGCCCTTGTCCTTTGTGATTGCAGAGTAAAAACAGTTCCCTGCTAGACAGGGTCCTTCAGCAAAGAGTGGCACGTTCACCTCCCGAACAAATCTCTCTCGCAGAAGGGGTCATGCCTCACATGGCAATTAAGTGTTGGCAGCTCGGGGAAGCTGACGCCATTTAGACTTTGAAGCCCAACATTTTTCTCCACTTGTGAAAACTACAAATTCCTCTCCGGATAATACAGCTCCTAAAAGCAGGAGGGATTCTTGGATTCTCCAGAAGGCCACCATCAGCATCAGACTCAGGAATCCAGAGCTCGTGCTCCAGATACTCCAGCTTCCTTGGTGACTGCACAAGGAGAGCGACAATGCCTCTCAGGACCACAACTACCAGTCACAGCAGGGAGCCGGTGCTTTTGACAGGCAGTTCGGTAATGCCAAAGGCAGTCAGCAGAACGCTGCCCTCCAGAAGCATTGTGATTACCATTAAATTACCAGCCTGGTTTTATTACCCCATAATTTGCATCTGTAGGGTTTCTCATCAGTTACAACAACCAGCAGCTTTTCCAGCAGAGGTGTCCCTAAGCTGCACACCATCTTCCTTTGCCCCTCCTAGAGCTTTCTCCCATCCGTCTCCATTCCTTTATTATTTCAGTTTGTAGCTGAAATGTCAGCTTTGATACAACTCCCTTTTAGACTCCTGCATTAGCTCACTTCTAAACTTCATGCCTTTGTTTCCCCCTTTCAAAAAGACCAGTACACACATCTGGGTCTCTGAAGTGTTGAGAATGTTTTGGTCATTCTTAGAAGGGAGAAAGGGAGGAAAAAGCAGTTAACTGATTTATCTAAGATCAACAAGCCAAGAAACTAAGGGCTAGCAAAAAAGCTTTGTGCTTGTGTCGCAAAGTAAACAAGCTGCGGCAAAGGCGCACGAGAACATTTCCGATGGCGAATGCTCTTTTACTGCCAAAGAGATGTCTATATTAATTATATTATGAATGGCACCAAGACAGCATGTTTTGCCTTCAAAACAAACAATCAAAAATGACCTTCCATCTCCCATCTGAACAATCTACAACAAAAAAATTATTTTAAAAAGACCATATTTAGAATTTCTCTTCTAGCAGGAAAATTATTAGAAGCAATTTCTGGAAAACCTTGCTTTTTCTAACCCCATTTTTCAAGCCTTCCTGCTTCAGAAACTGTGACAATGGCGTAACTCTAGCTTGCACTAAAAACAATCTGATTCAGGTTTTTCCATCACTGTCTGAAACACAAAGAACCAACTCTATTTTCTTTGGAGGCGACTGAAACGAGTACTTTTCCTAATCATCTTCATAATTGTTTTATAGACATTCTAAAGGTTTCCTTCCCAGAGTGAAAGGAAAATTGTATGAAAGCTGTAAAATATTTCTATAGCCATCAAAGAGTTAGAAAGCTTGTCTTTATCCTCAGAAGTAGCTTAGAAGTTTTGTTCTTTAAAGAAAAGACTTGTGCCAGTGACGTTAAAATATCAAAGGACAGATGAGGAGAACTGTAACTGCAATTAATTTCTGCATACAAAGGAAAGGAAGCAGCAAGCATATAGCTTGAAGTCTGTTAATTAAAATTGAAATACCAGATTAAGCCCAAATTGGTCCAAGTTTCTGAATGGATAAGGGATTTGTTGTTGTTTTGTCATAAAAAAAGGCACACCTTTCTAACAGCAAAGGGAAGCCAGGTAGCATTGGAAGAGCCAAACCAGGAACCCCACCTCTCCTACCCTCATTTTACTGCACGATCATCCACAACTTGCGGTATCTGGGTCCATCTAAGAAACCTTCTCCCTTCACCAGGCACACCCTCAGGAACTGTTTTCTATCCAACTCTCCCATCATAGATCAAAGTCCAGGGAAGAACTGCTGGACTTCACCTTCAACCATCTACCCCTTCCCTTTCCATATCATCTTCCCTTTCATATCTATTTCTCCTGCCCCAAACAGCACCACACCAGCATCCTCTTTTCTCCCCAACTCGTCACTATCCATTCACCTTCATTCTTTTTATCAGATCTCATCCAAACTCTTTTCTTCTCCATGGTGTCCCTCTGACCCTCAGAAACTTCCCTTTCCTTGCTGCCACTCCGTCCAACCCTGCTGCTGATCATTTCCTCCCTCACACGTGTTCAGCGAGTTTGTAACCCGGGGTTCAAACCAACCCAGTCAGCTGAAAAGTCATTTGTTTGACATGAACTTCACAGTAATATTTTTATTTATTTCCCCCATTCTTATGACCTCCTCTATCAACACCATCCAACCCATCATGTGGATTTATCTCGGCCCTTCTAATCCATTCAACACACTCCTCAAAGATCTTAATTTTACTCCAAATATCAGTGAGCTTCTCACCTCACTCCCTGCCCTCTCAACTGCTCCTTTGCAACTGATCTCCAACTACAGTTATTCCACTCACGCATAACAACTTGGAGAGTTCACTCTCTACTTCAAGCCTGTCAATTTTTGTGCAAATTTAAAATGCCTCTCTGACATCCCAGAATGCCCAGTCAGCCGTCAGCTCAATGTGGCTACAAAGCTCCTTTTATTCCTCCCCACCACTTTCCAGCCTGCTGCATCACTAGATACCCCTTTGTTTGATTAAGACTAATCATAGCTTAAGGACACAGAGACAAGCAGCTGCTCAAGTGTCTGTGATCAACCCTGCCTTCCAAAAGAATGGAATTTTTTTTTTTTCCTGACATGGGAGAGTAACAAACAAGAATGATTCAGTGACCTACTAAAGAAGCAAGTGGAAAAACATGAGTAAAGCTAGGACCTGAATTTCGAGTTTCTTGGCCGATTCTTCTTGCCGCTCAGCAGAAATAAAATAGGTAAAGGGGAGAGAACTGGACATCACTGTGTTAATTTCTCTGGCCATCAACCTCTCCTTCACTCAGAGCACCTCACGGTCATTCAAAGAATGTCATAAACATCTAAGTAATTCCGAATCTCTCACTTCAGCCAAACTTTTTTTTTTCTTTTCTCCAGAAACGCAACAGTTGTTGAGAACTGGCAATCTGAGGACAAACCACCTCCCTCTTCCCTGTTCCAGCAACCCATCAAAAGATATGATTATGAAATCCACGTTGTATTTAAGCCAGAAAGTAGCATCTGTTTACTGGGTGAAAACACAAGAGAAAAGAACTACAACAAAACATGTAGATTAAATGTTAAATCAAAAGATGATATCAGTGATGTAGTTTGGGGTTTTTTTAAATGAACAAATGTGCCTACTGTGCACCACAGCTCTGTAGTAACACTGACACAGCCAGGTCCACAGAAACCACTAAAATCCTGTGACCTGCAGAGGCACCAAAACAGCCAGGAGCAGAATAATAACAACAAAAAACCCCTGTCCCTGTATCTTAATGTCCATCTACAGAATTTGTCTTTTTTCCCTATAAATCTTGAAGACACCTTAATTTCAACCAAGGCCTTTTCACACACCCACTATGAAATGTTTACTTTGGTGAAAGAAATGCATCTTTGAAACGAGAACAGCTCAGAAATCTTTCTGCAAACCTTTCTTGAGGTTCAAGGCTGTCAAGGTGGAATGGAAAAGTGCGTCTTACATGCAGCTTAAAAGCTTGGGACTATCTCAAGCATTTGACATAAGCAAGGTAAGAAGCTCAGTAACAATGTCCTGATTCATACTGCACCCTGAACACAACATCCTTCCTTTCAAACTGCCCGTAACCACGAGTACTTACAACCCAGCAACTCTGCTCAAGGTAGGCTTAGTTCATGGCACAAATACAAGTGGTTTTATCAGAGTAATTTCTACAAGTAGCGTGTACATTATGTAACTGAATTCTGGAAGCTTTTCACCTCAAACCTGCTATCAACGTTGCTAAGAACTTTCCCAAACAGACGCTGCACTAACAAAGAATATGTGGCAAAGGTGCTTTGGAAACAAGTTGATCCCTAATGTCAGTCCACTGATGGATGGAATATTTTTGGCTTACATCTACGTGAAGTGAAGGGGTCATGTTGCTAAAGAGGAGAGATGAGATCTAGAAATGATCTGGCAAGCTTTTCAAGAGGTAGCCTTCCGCACAGTTCCCAGACCCCACTCTCCTGTTTCATGCAACTTTAACAAGCAGGATCCAGAAGGTTTTAGACAAGTACCTGATGCCAGTGTTAACGCTCTTACCTTAAGTACAACACCTGGCATGTTCCTTAAGCTCTCATTAGGTTAGAGACCTCTGAGGCTACTTAATAAGTGAGCCCACAAAGTCATCTTCATTGACCTGATCATACCCTACTGCTGCATAACATGGACACCAACTGACATTAAAATATGCAAGAAAAGTTTAAAAAGAACACCACCCACCCTGAGTGTGAGCCTGTAGCAATTCCTAAAATAAAGCCTGTGCTTTGTTCACATGATGTACAAGACCACACACAACTGACCAGCCCATTCCCTCAGCTGTGGAGATCATCTTCCCAGGGCTGCACAAGAAGGGACCCTTCATATATAAAATTAATGACTGACATGGTCCCAGAGTCTCACCAACTGCTTATTTCTTTACAGAGCATGGGTAAGACGCACTGCGTGAGTACTAACTGAGGTCTGCCGTGTCACTTACCCATTTTACACCTAGAGAAAATAACTAAAGATTCAGCTTAAATCTACTTTTTCCAGGAAGAATACATTGGATACATTTTGCACTCCCTGCAATGATTACAGGAGTCATCCCAGCATGGTTTACCTTTCTACCATCTCAGCACCAAAACCCTAGAGAGAAACTAGCACAATGCCACTGATTCCTACCGCGTGCTTCTCGGAGTTGAGAATATGTAGAGCTGCATTTCCAAGTACATATTTCAAATTTTAGACCGTAAACAAACTATACATCATTGATCCCAAAGCAAGAGCTTCCCACAGGGAAGTCTTAACATCCCCACATTGCAGCCTGATAAGGCAATAAATGGTTTCCAGTGCCCTTTCATAACGGTTGATTTTTACTCCACATAAACCTTCAGCCTGCGTTCTACAAGGAGCTGAACATTATGCTTCTGCTGAAGACAAGAGCTCTCCAAAGTGATGAGAAAAAAACCTGTTCTGGCCCAATCTCAAAACCAGCCTTCAGGATATGCTGTGGTCAAAACGTTTCAGAATGCAGTTCGGTTTTGGGAAGTTACTTTCAGGTAATGTAATTATTTGGATAATTGTAAAGTTGTTAAAGGGCTTTAGTAAATTAAATACCAAGATTACATATCACTTGCCTTTATTCTGCTTACTAACCACTGTAGGCCCTATAGCCATTGGCACAGTTCCTCCTTAGAACGAACAGCTCCAAAGATCATTTTCATTTTGGGAAGCACATTTGAAAAAAAATAATAATAAAAAACTTTTTGCCTTTAAAAGGTGTCCTGCCTGCCACAGGTCGATTACAGCTACCTAAACACATCAAGATCTGTGAGGTCACGTTGTTTCAAGGGCTCAGATGAGGGGTTAGAAGAGGAAAACCAGGGTTCTTTTACCTTCCTCAGGGTGGTACAGTTCCCACAATCAATCTCACGAGGGAAAAAAAAGGGTGACATTGAGATAAAGTACAGCTTGTCTAACACTTGTTATAAACCCTGCTGTTTATAAGTAACTTATTGATTTAGAAGATTGGTTTAATCTCCTAACTGTACAGGGGAGTATGTTATGGTCGTATTTTCCGCTGTGGAATGGCTCATCTGAAAGGAGGATTTTCAGCCTGCGCAACTGGATACGTGACCGAAACAACTATGATGAAAAGTAAAAACGGGTTAGACTGTTCTGATCAAAGGCACGAGGGAATCACCTCCCTCAAGTTCAGAAATAGCTTTTTTAATCATAAAAGGGTTGCCAGTTAACAGCACAAAGCCATCTTTTTAAAAATAAATACATAATTTACAGTATAATTAAGAGGCCAGGCTACACCGTGCATCCCAGAATGAACGTGATTCAGCATAAACTGGACCACTTTCAAACACAAAACACGCCAGGTAATGACCCAGGTAATCTAGAAAAAACTTTGCTTTCTAGCTCATTGGTAAAGCTAATGGATAGCACACAGTTTAGTGCTGCTTTTTAAAACTTTAAACACCGAAATAACCAGCAATGGGTGTCAAGGGTAAATAAATATTACACGCAGAGCTCTGCTACAGCAACTTCCTTGTTTTTGTATTTCACATCGCTGCATTACCCAGCTCTAGAAACACCAGGAGTCAGCTCAGGCCCCTCGCTGCTGGTTCTGAAACAGCCACAAAGCAAAAACCACACTTCATCTTTTTGGTTTACAGTTTTTGGTGTTGGTTTCCACATCCCCCGGTTCCTTTCTGCGTTGAATTTCTATCCAGCAAAGGCCATATGAAAAATGTAAACATGGAATCTGCGTGTTTTGTCGGCGGTAGATCAGAGGGATGATAATGGGAAAGATACAGCTGAGGCAACAGCAATGAAAATAGCCAAAAAAGTTCAACTCAAACTTGAAGCAGAGCACAAAAGGCAGTTGCTGTTCACCTGAGGAGGAGACAGACAAGAGAGACTCCTTCTGAGGTAGAGAGGTTTGACCGACCTGCTTCATCAATCCTTTGTCAAACGGTGATGACTCCTCATCTCATACCCGCACCCATCACCCCAAATTAGACTTTCCAAAATTATCTGAATCTTTTTCAGTCCCAAGTTTACAATCAGTTTGTTAGATTTTAAAAATGATCACAAAGCCATTGAGTCAGCAGGCTGAGTCCGAGCAGGACGTTCCACGGTCGCAACCAAGCAAATAAGGTATCAAGTACAGAAGTATTAAGAACACACTTCTCTTTGGTAGGCTCTATGATGATGTTTTCTGCACCTTGCCTCATACTGCCACCAACAAGCAGGATAAAATTATTTCTGCTAATACAGATTTAGGGCTCAATTTCTGCATCACACCAGAGTTCCGTATTGTCAAATTAATATCACAGAATTATTCCTTTGCATTAGATGTGATCCTCAGTTTCCAAATCCCAAGGATACACTAGTGGAAGCACGACAAAAAATAAAGCTGACAGAGGCCGATGAGAAGACACAAGAAGTCTAATTCTGTCCCTCATAATACTTGTGGTTCCTCTGCGTGTTCATCTCAGCTTATACAATAAAGGCAGACTGGTTATTATTTGGTTAAGTTCTACATTTTTATTTATTTTGTATACACAAAGAATTCATATCCATTGTCCAGGCACCTTATCTAAGATTTGCTCTCTTGCCTGTAACTAATAACTTGATCAAAATTATCAAAATAAGATTTTTTTTACATTCCATTTTCTCGCTAACTGTACAGAACAGTTAGTTCTGTTGTTTCCTCATATTTGTGCAATACTTAAAGAGAGGAATTTAGGGTGGGCGAAGTTAATTTCCTTTTAGCAGGCTAATATGGTTCCTATAAACGACAAGAAGAATATCCATTGATATGCTCAGAGGCATTTTCCATCCTTCCTCTTAATCAACTTCCAAAATACGCTCAACAGAGAACATCTGATTGGATCCAATTTCTGCTCTATCACATGGAACAAAAGACTCGAGCAGGCACACATCTTTTCAGAACACTTCTATTCCATAGCTCTGCCTCCATTTTGGATGACAGACAAAGGGGGGGGGGTAAATGTG
>JANHFX010005424.1:12143-34105 GCA_027560015.1 Chloroceryle amazona
ACAACTGAAAAGGCATTTGTAAGTGAAGATCTATAACAGAGATTTTAAGCTTCAGAATTTTTTTCCCCTCTTTTTTTATTCTTTGAAAAAATAAAGTGCAATACACTATGTGAAGTAAGCTACACTTCCAAGAGTATGACTAAGTATATTTTGAATTCTTCTTCATGGATTTCTTACAAATCCTCAAAGCCTCCTTTTCATTTTTTTCCTGCTGGACATCTATTTAAAAAACAAACAAACAAACAAAAAAAACCCCAACACTCAGGTTCTATTCTCTAACATTCTATAGCAATCACCACTGTTTTGAGAAATCCTGATTTTTATACCATTGTTAAAAATGCTTTCAAATGTAATTAAAAATATTATACTGTAAATTTGGGAAGGTATTATGTGAAATTGGATAGACCAAACTATGCAGATGTCAGGTTATATGTCTTTGATGAAATATATCAACATCAATAAGAGAATCCAATTTTAAAAACTAATGAAACCAAAAAGCTTTTAATACTAATTAAGTTTGTGGATTGCAACTCTTCATGATGCTAGAGAACTCCTAGGGAAAGTACTATCAGAGAACACACCTATGGTGATGAATTTGATAAGCATTTTTAAATATTTAGTGGAAAAATAAAACCAAAAAAAGAATAACAAGATATATATATATATAAAATTTTGTTGCTTATATATTCTTCCTTTTCAGACTCATTTGGCCATCGACCGTGACATCAGGCCCATCACTGTAGTGATTACAAAGCAGGTGTTGCCAATGTGCAAGCTTGCGAGCACATGACCCTCACACAGGGAGCAGAACTGTCTTCCTAGAAGACTCCAGGTATGTAAGCAGTTCTTTGTAAGCTTATACTAAGCACATTCATATGTTCATCAAAAGAATGAGCCTGTGATCATTATATTTGTAAGAAAATTATACTGAAAAAATATGATAAAGGCTGGAGGCAGCATTAATGATCAAGAACATATGTTTTGATAGATGCGTTAGCTGTCGGCTGGGCTGTTGCACCCCTGACTAATGTGGGATAGGCTCCCTTCACTTTGAATACATTTGAAGCGTGGCAGCACGCCCGCCCTGCTTTTTCCAAAATCCACAGAGAAGCATAAACAGAATATGAAAGCCAAATTTTGATTTTTTTTAAATATCAAGACACATTCCTTTGGGGTCACAAAGGAAGAGACCTGATCCTTTTCAGGATTACTGAGCCAGCGAAGAAGATTATTTAATTTGTCTCAGAGGAGAAAGCTACAGCAAGTCTTTTTCATGACATAAAAGTTAACAATATTTACTATATTGATGCAATTTCCTTAGCAGATATAAGAATTTAAATCGCATTACTGTTGACGCCAAAAACAATAAAACACTTAAAGCACAAACAGCATTAAATAGGAACATTCCTATTAACTAAACTGGAAAATAGAGAGGTGTATGAAGCAGTAAAACTGTGACTTTTTGAGAACAACCTTCCTCAAGTATTCTCAAAACCACATAAATATGCCCATTCTTTGTTGATGAAACTAATTTTTATTACTATTATTTCACATTTCCACACAATTTCATACAAGTGAAGCAATAAATATCGCAACACATTTGAAAATGTAAGGATAGAAAATCATCCTTTACTGTATCTCAACCCCAGACATGCTCCCTTAGATGATGAAAATAAATGGAAGACAAGTTGATGGTAGAAGGTACCTTTGAGACATGAAGGAGGAGAAGATAAGGGAAAAAAAGTCATATAAGTTTTAATCTCATCTCTGCAGCAGCAAAGCCCAAATTTACATTAGTGGAAAAGCAAACCTGTGAAGATATGATTAGTTACAGAAGGAATAAGTCAGTAAACCACCACCACCAAAACTGAGACATCCCCAAGCCTCATGAACAGACTTGTCAGTACAGGAAACCATGGTGCAGTTCTACTTCTTTGATACACAGACTAGAAAGAAGACACAGTTAGTGTAATTATTTTCTAAAATCTCTCTCTAAAATTAGAAATTCAAAAGAAGGATTTCACACCCCCCCCTTTTTTTTTTTCCCTAAGTTCTAGCATGTATCAAAGAATCAGAGCAAAGCTTTGCTTCTATAGCTTTTCAATTTAATGGTATTAATTTGACATCACCCATTAACAATACTAACCTACAAACTTAAGTAGTGACCTTTGAAGAAAATAATTATTACATAACAAAGGTAATTTTTTTATAAAGCCTGCAAAGCAGGTAACAATAGGTTACGCACAAGCATAAGAGAACCACACAAATAAAACCACTTATGTATTTAACACAGCTCTCCTACCTAAGCAACTTTAAACAGAACATAAAATTTATAAGCACCCCCTTAAGAAAACATCTGAGTTTTATTCTAGCATAGCAATTCAAGTATAACAGGAAGAAGTTTCTAGAGAGGCAATACTTCACTCAACTTGTCCATCCAGCTCTCACTTCACCCATGCAAGTTAAATTGATTCACAAGTGCAAAGAATTACAGCAGCTCAATGTAGGGCAATTGTCTTGCCCAGGTCTGTGCTGCTGATTGAAGTTGTTCTTCACTCATGAGGAGTGAAACAGGAGGAAAGTGTATACTGCACTTGACTCACCTTAGGCTAGTCAAGATTTCACAGCAGGTGTAGCAAAGGTGGGGTAAAAGTAACTTTTGTTCTTAAAGATTCATTGTAAATACAAGCTTTGCTCTTGGTTGTTCATTACACACTTAAGTGAAAGCTACCATGTAACACCTCACCCTGGAGTGCTCAGTACAGGTGAGTAATGTCAACAGGCCCCAGCTTGGCAGAACTACCACTGTTTCCCAATACACAAATAGCAGGTTATACAGTAGTGTCTAAAGTCAAAGATTCCCATACACTTAGTTATTCCCACACAGCAGCAGGTACTTTAAAAAAAAATCAGAAATTAAGATAAACCAGCTCAGTTATTTCAACTGTTCCTGATTTTACTGCGTGTGTCTCCTGAACACATGATGGTTATTTTCAAAAGGAGTTATGGAATTTGAA
The DNA here is from genome assembly GCA_027560015.1 of Chloroceryle amazona. NCBI lineage: Eukaryota > Metazoa > Chordata > Aves > Coraciiformes > Cerylidae > Chloroceryle > Chloroceryle amazona. The sequence goes on from JANHFX010005424.1 coordinate 15,161, forward strand.
AAAGGAAAACATTCCAGTGATTCTGAGGTGAGAAATAGAAGTAAAAATCTAAGAATTGTTCTTCTTTTGTGATATTATTATTTTCTGTTGAAAGCCTACACAAATGTTCTCCCTTTCCATACATTATAAATAACTCAGCAAAATAGTTTCCAAATAAAGGTTCAATAAAAGTATCATGAAAAAATTCTTGAACATCTGGTGGAGAAAAATATAATTTCATATTTTATATTTATGATTACGATTTACTGTTGAAGCAATATACAGTTGACATAGCAGAAACATACTTTAGAAGAATTGTAATTAGTTTAAAAAAATCAGTTTCCTTTTTATGAAGGAAAAAATATTATTTCTAATCTGATATTTCAATATGAAAAATATAAAGGGAGCTGAGTCAAAGAAATTTGGTTATTCTTGCTCTTCAGGGTAACCAGAGTGTATGAAGAGGCTGCCCTGACAAAACTTTCATTAGCTGCACACAGGTGTCATGAAAAATGTGAAAAGTCCCATACAATAATAAAAATTATGAAGGAAAAAATATAAGAAATATATATAGTTTTATGGAGAATGTATTTCTAGACAAATCATTCACATGCTGAAATATCTCAATTTGTTTTCTCTCTATATCAATGATTGTTTGATTGTTTTTCAGAAAAGGTTGACACATAATGCAATGCAGTGTACAAGAAGTACGCACATGTTGGGATGGCTGTAGGATCCTTAGAACTTTTCACCCTTAGAATATGACAGCTATTAATAAGTACAGCTTTAGAAACAAACTTTTCTTCCCCCTTCCCTCAACCTAAGAATACCTCTGCTCAATACAAGGGACTTTAACAGCAACATGATATGACTAGTGTTTCATCAAACCATACCTAAAGTGGGAAAGATGTCTAAATTTATACTGTAAACACTAGCTATCACATTCTGAAAAAAACAATTATTTCCAATTTTTCATAGTAAATGAAAACACATCTTTTCCCTTTTTGATCTAAAAGTAGTTATTTCTTTTACTAGAACAGCATTACTACAGGTACTCAATATTGCAAAAGCAATAGTGACTGCCACAAAAAAAAAAAATTAAGTACTGTAAATATAGTTAGTGAGCTAAAAAGTTTGGGTTTATTCACTTTCACAGGCAACAATATCTCTCTAGCTGTAGGGCTGCCATTATCAGTAATGAAAACATCTTGTATCTTCAGCATTTTAAGTGACAAAATTTGGCAAGAATGAAGATTCTATGTTATTAATAAAAAATAATATTTTCATTTAGGTTTCTGAATATCTGGATCTCATCTGTATCTATTTTAGAAAATAAGCTATCATAATTAGGTCTTTAAATCAGCAGATTATAAATAACATGCAAAGAAAGATGTGTTCCTGATTTTTTTCCTGTAGTCCAAAATGAGGATGAACATCATCAGCAAACAGATGCTAAAAGTTAGAGCCTTAGCATTACCTATAGGTCAACAGCAGTTAAAGAGTCTGTAAGAAGCATGAATGTATTTAAGACCTTACTCCACACTCCTGTGATGAATTTGATTAGGTCAGTTGTCCATACCATAAATCAAAATTAGAACCCAGATCACATTTACATGTAGAAAGTGAACCATGAGTCTGTTCTTTGGTTCTGTATAGGATCGATGTAATTTTGTTCATTTGTTTTTCATACACAAGTAACACCTACAACAATAAAACACTTTTAACTTTCTGCTGTTTTCCTTATTCAAACCACTAAACCACTAAACCATGATCAAAAATTTACTTTTTGGATAGTTCAATAATCAATTTTAGATAATGAGTAATCTCTCAGCAGCCTAATGAGAAACACAGGAATCTCTTCCTGCAAGCTTTTACTCTATTGTTTGTTAACCTACCTGTTATTGTTGTAAAAATTAATCATAGTTTCAAAACAAACATTATTAATCACCTAAGACTATTATATACAGCAATAAGTACCACAAAGAGACAGGCAAACTTTACTTCCAACAGTATTACTGACAAGCACAAAAAAAAAAAAACCAAAAAAAATGCATTGGTCTGGGCAGCGTGTCAGGCAAATGTCTTGAATTAAAGCTGTGGTGCAAATCACTTTCAGTTATGACAGCAGGAACAGGATTTGTGGATGTAGTTGTATGTTACAAATAAGCTGCAAGTACTGCACTATACCACGTACTGTAAGTGGCTGTAAGAGAGAGCTGACATGAATCTAAAGGCATGAATCTTCCTTACAGTTTAAAAATACTATCTTATTAAAAGTAGTGTCCACCATTTATCTGGCTCTTTCCATAGAGCTGCAGAGCCATCTCTACTAACATTTCAAAGTTCACCTGTCAGCAACAGTCTGGACAGATGAATACCCACGAAGACACCGTGACACAGCTGAGGGTCAAGATTATTGCACATGTCTTGTATTTACAGTAACCCACACTTCTTGCAGTGTAGCTCATTTAAAAAACTCTTCTACATAATCCCTCAGTAATGAGGAACTCCTTGGTTAACTAAGTGATTCTAACTGTACCCCTGAGAGCCCTAAAGTTAACACATCTGAAAGTGACTGCTCTGGGTTAGCCTGAGAAGTACCTCCAGTTCCCAGGAAATGATTAAGATTGCTACTGACTTGATTGAATTTTATTTTGAACAGTTACATTCAATGGGAACCTAACAATGGGAATCCTGAGTCCTGTTTAAACTTTATTTTCTATAATAATTAGGCTAGAGCTTCGGTCATGTTGTTTTAGGACCTGTTTAGTGACATGGAGAAGGACAGTGCATATTGCCTGCATTCTGGGCTTCTCAGGGAATTGTGTGTCTTTGTCACATCTAAAAGACTACTACAGACTGATATGTATACATCGTGTAAATATTTAGTGTCTCATTTAACACTTTAAAAGAAAGTTTTAAACTGCTGAGCCAGTTTGCTGCTGAAAAGGATGAAGGAGTTAAAACATAAAAGAATTCACCTTTTTCAACAGCAAACTGCTCAGCACAATCTTGTACTGCTCAAAGTATCCTCTCACTAAAGTATTCTGATTAATCTAATTCTTTCTTTCTATTCTTAGTGGCTTTCCATCATGCTTAAGCACAGAAATGACCAGCAGAAATGAAAGGATGAACTTTCCCAATAGCCAAGATCTTATCACAGATAAGTCAATGAAATACATTCTGTGCTGTTTAACTTGACCAGAGTTCATCACTAGCATTTCTTCTGAACAAGAAAAAATGGACAATAAAGCAAGAGAGAAATGGAATAAAAAGAGTTTAACTGTTTAATAACTTCCTTACTAATTACAAATCAAAAGTATGCAAGTGTTTATCTTCTTAAGCTAAAGCAGATGAAATGTAGACAGTTTTGTGAAGAGATGATGGCATCAAGTGAAAATTGTCATTTGACTTCTCCAACAAGCAAATCAAGAAACAGTCCAAGTAGGTGTTAATTTTGTCTAATATATATGGAATTTAGGAAAGCAACTACAATTCTGCTTTCAGAACACTGGAGATTACAACCTTCTTCTTAAGAAACAATGCCACTTTCTGTTAAATTGTTAATACTTGCTTTTATTCAGCTGGCAGTAAGAATTACTGCAAATGAAGGTAAGTGGTAAAAGTTCCACCTAATCCACTTTGGTTAAATATATGTCGGCAACCTGAACTTGAGTGATCTAGCTGTCAGCAGTCCCACGATTAAATGAACAGATCTGAAAGACAGAGGGATATTTTCTTTCTCCATTGATTTTTTCACATGCACATATTTTCTGTGCAATGGGATTATATTTTATACATCTGCAGCTGATTGAAATCCATTGAGGTCAATCTGAAGAAGTTAACTTGTTAGTTTAAATTATGTGTGGTTTTAGCCTTGTCTTTATTCACAAGTAATTGCAGAGTTTTGTTAAGCATTTTGTGATCAAATTGTTTCTCCAATGCAGGAAAAATCCCACACTCATGGATATGACTGTGGATATATTTTAGTTCAAATGGATGTAATAGTCTGCCTACAATATATTTTAACTTATATGAAAAGATAAACTAAGTGACAAGCTAATGTTCACTGAAATAGATGAAACCTACTAACAGCTGATTACCATTCCATCTCATTACTATGTGCATAAATAAAAGGAGAATACAAAAGTATACAAAGCAGAGATAAATCAAATGAATCAAAAAGACTCATAATCCTGACACTAATATGCTTTCTAACTCAAAAAAGCCCTCATGAAATAAGAGGAACACCTTATCTTTGACATGAGTTTTTTTCTCCTTTTTGACTTTAGCAAAGGTTACATCCGAAGAGCAGACACATGACGTGAAGTTATTTAAAATCAGCCACATGCTTTTGGCTTTAAACTATGCTTCATGCGTACTAAGATCTGACATCTGGCTAATAATTAATGAATTCTGTTTTATAACTCTAAATGAAATTGTAATATGACCTGCTAGTCCTTAGTTACTAATTTTTGAGGTTTCAACGTCACATATAATTAGAAGATACCTTGTACGTGCACAGGTGCCTTGTAGCCTCCAAGGCCAAGTTACACCATTTCCACATGAAAGACAGGATACCAATTTCAGAGCATATTTACCTTACTTTATCTCATCTAAAAGATTACCATCTTCCAAAGCTCAAAATTCTGAGCAATATGTGGAAATGACTAGGCAAGCTTTAATGAGCAAGCAGAAGGATAAAGAAACTGGAAAAACTGCTTTCAGTAGATTGTAATCCTGCAGATGTCTGATTTTCATGATGAATGAGAGCACCTGCATTGGTATGAGATTTTACAGCATTTCTTACTGCAGCTGTCCCTGGGCAGCTGTGGGGAGACTCAGCCAACTGTAGATGCTTTCTGGCAGGGAAAGCAGAACTTGCCAAAGGTGCCTGGCCTGATTCCCTTGCACTAGAGCTCTAGATTTCTCCAGGAGTATTGAAAATTACTTCCTTCCAGTCCTCTCCCAGTCACTTCATAATTCCCCTTAGTTCTCTCTGACTTCTGCAATATCTCTAGATGAAACCCAGAGATACATAACAAAACTTCCTCTCCTATAGTTCATTCCATGTAGGGGATTTTTTTATATACAAGGCTGAGCACAGCTAATTTGTACCAGTATGGTTTACTAGTCTATAATATTGCATCAGAGGATGTCTGATTAGACTAAAAATATTTCCTTTGCCAGATGAAAAATGGATTTAACTAAGTCAGGAAGAACATCAGTAGGAACCTTTTAACTTCTAACTGGGGCTAAAAAGCAAAAAAGACTATGATTATGCTGATATTTTATGCTACCAAACATTCTCTAGGAAATACTTCTCATGCAATATGTGTGCTGCAGAAGTCATCGCTTGTAAATCCAATAAGATACAAAACTACAGATACAGATTCTGACAAAGAAACCTTAGCTATAGTTATGCTAAAATGATCACCACACTTTATTTTTTTTTGGTGACATGCTTTTGTCCCATGGCAAAATACAACGAGAAAAAAAGTGTTGCAAATGGAAAATTTTTTAACTTCCCAATAAAACTGACTCTGCAGAAAAAATGTTCTGGGACAATTCTCAGTACGTGTGATCTCATTTCCAAACATGTGCAAAGCATCAGTCCTGCCACCTGTTGAAGATTGGACACACATGTATTAGTGTTTTCAGATGTTTTTTGCTCAATTATATGCCTACAGTCTAAGAGAGGCACATTTCCAGGTAGTTAGAAATATATTCTGTATCAACTTGACTCCATGTGGCTCCTGCATGGGAAATAATTAAATCAGCCTCGTTATCAGTTTTACTAAAACTTTATGGTTTAGTTAAGAGAATCCTGATTGGAGCTGACTAGTGAAGCTGAAACAATGGTACAGGCACTTTGTCTTAAGAATAACCTGTTCCAAATGATGGGTACAAAGGAAATATTGATAAACAGTCAGGTAACTTTGTAAATTATTTATCCGTAATGATGTTTACAAGACTTAAGAATTAGTAACACACAACAATTTGCTGTACTGTGGAACACTATGTACGTTATGCACTGCGACTCAGACTATAGTATCAAACTCAACATCACTGTATGATCATATAAAGCTTTTGTACTGTCAAAATAAGCTTTAAAAAAAAATTAAAAAAAAATAATAATCAAATAATGAATAAATCAGTGAATAAATCAGAACTCTCCCCTGATTTGTTTCCAGAAATGAACTGAAGTGTATGGGAGCAGATAGTGAAGAGTGAACAGTCTTATTCACCAAATTCCACCCAGCCTGAACCTGCCATGAGACTGGGACAACACAGAGGTATTTGAATAATAATTCAACCTCTGTGTCAGTTATCTATATATACGAATTTAAAAAGATGTGATTTTCTTTCCTACCTTTGATAGTTGTATTTCATCACTGTACCTTGTACTTGGCCATGACTTCATACCTGCATTCAGGGACATGTAATTCAGAGATAGACTTTGACTAGATGATACTTGTATGATGAATCCAGTGTTTTAAACCATTTCTGCTATGCTCTTTTGCCCATTTTTCCCATCTCTGACTCTGATTTATTGTTTCATTGCTTTCTTGGCTTCTGTACGTTTCTCACAGTAAGTTCTCTTGTTAATTGCTGTGTGACCCTCTGCTGTCCGGGATCCACGGCCCTAGTTTGTACAGCCCCTCTGCCTGACCTTGGCTCCAGTTCACTGAGAAAATTTTTGTTTAGGTGTGAGAAAGCAGGCAAGTTAAAATTAGGCAAGATAAGGAAAGTAAAAACAGATGGAAGTGCAACCATTGAAGCAGTGACAGTTAACAGCTCCAGAACTCAAAGGGAAAAGTACTGATGTAAAACTGTAAGACCTTTCCCTCCTGCCAGCTCTAGGGAACTGGAAGACAGTAAGTCAGAAGCAGCAGCAGCAGGGCAGGACAGCCCATCTGCAGGAGCCTGGTCCTTCCCCAGGTGACCAACAGCTCTCTGGCCCACGAGGACTCGGCCGCTCTCAAAGGGGATGCAAGCACATGAATACCTAACCTAGGAGCTTGCTAGATCAGCCTGTTGTCACATCCATTATCCACAAACAATTCCTTTGTACCCCTCAGATATTTTAGAATTTAAGCACCCTTTCTTTGAATCCATGAAGCATTAACTGAAAACATTTTTGCATCAACAGTTTTTTTGCTGATAATCATTTTCAGTGAAAGAAATTTGCTGAAAAACATTTCTTTGGATTTGGATTTGGTGTGGGTCTGCCATTAAAATGAAACAGACTAAAACATTATAACTAGAAAACTGTTTTTCAGAAACTTATATTCATTTTATCATTTAACAATGCTATGGAAGAATCCATGTAGAAACTAATTTTCAGTTACAGGCACCCATGTTCTTAATGTAAGCAGCTAGTAAAAGTACATCTAAATCAGCATGGAGTGACACAAACCATTCTGATGAAATCCTCTTAAGAAATTCCTACAGGTATCTGCATGTAAGATTCTCAGAATCTCTACATTTTTGCAAATTTATGTTAACATACTATTTCCCTTTCTTGAAACTAAACGCCTAAGACACTGTGACTGTGACTTCTAAGAAAGGAGACCTAGTAGGTTGTTAAATTCTGTCCTTTAAATCCTACTCCAGACTTCACCTGGAATTCCTGCCTCTCACACTTTCCTTGATGTTCATGGATATTTCAAATTCAACTGTACTGTATAATGAGCTTTAATGATAGAACTGTTCTTATAAAGACAGATGCTATTACAAATAATAATAATAATAACAATAAAAAAGCTAAACTATATTTTATAAGGAATGATACCAGGGGAAATTGGATACCAGGGGAAATTGGATAAAGAAACGGCAGAAATTACAAAAACTTTATTTCATGTTATGTGTCAACTTCTCCCACATTCCTTTTTCACTGTATAAGAACTTAAACTCCTTAATCCTTTTTTCATATGGGTATAATGCAGAGAATATCTATGGATCATACATAATGCTGGCTTATTTAACTCAAAGCCAAAGTAAATCTTCCCAGAGTGAGATTTTTAATTATATGTGTAGTTTATATTTTCATATTCTTCAGAGATAATGTTCTGAACAGCATAAGTCTCTCATGAGACTTCTCAATGGAAGCGATTAGAGTGTGCTTTACAAACATTAGATCCCACAACAACTTTATAATAATAATATTTTTTGTGTCTTTGCAGATGAAGTAAATGTATATAATGTATGTCGCACAGGAAGTAAATGACAGATGATATGGAAATCAGACTCCTAGAGTCTGTCAGATTAGAATCTTTTAAAAAATGTGCAGAAACCAAATTCTTAGATATGGGGGAATAAAACAGGGCCAAAAAAAGCAAATAAATTTGAAAGACTATAAATAAAAATGGTGGGAGTTTTTTTTTTTTAACAAATTCAAACAAGGTCATATGATTGCCTACCACAATATAATGTTTTCAGCTCAATAAAAGCAGAATAAATTCCTTACATGACTGCAAGAATCTAAATAACAGCAACCCTCAAAAATATTTTTACCAAAAATCTCATTTAGCCCCTTACTATGTTCTTTTCCAATTTCTGCTGCTGTTAATAATCACAGGATGCTGACATGTGTACAACTAGTTTGTGCCAATCCAAGCAAACTGTAGTAAGCATGTTGTAATTTATGGTCCTGAGATGTTGACAGACTGGTTCACAAGCCAACAAAATGTTACTTTCTTTTGCATCTTCAAAGCCCAAACGGAGGACATAGAGTTCTGTGAAAATCAGTGGGATGCTGGAAAGCTAAGGCATAATCTAAGCTGTTGGTTACAAAGATGCTGGCCATCATTCCAGAAGGGATATCACAGATCTAACTTCAACAAAACATCTGGCAACAGGGTTGTTTTCTACATAGGCTGTAAAAAATAGGCTGAGAAAGTTTTTCTTAGGGGGGCCTCAGCCTGGCGTCCAGCTGCATGTCATTTTTCTGCACTACCAGTTGCACAGAACAGCAATATTTTATTCATGTATATTGTATTGTCTATCTAACTGTACCTTGTGCAGGTATTTTCCCAACAAGACAAGCATGTCCCTTTGAAATTTTTGGGACAGCATTTAGAAAATTCTTCAGTAATAATACTTCTGTCAATTACATGAGATTGGAGTGCTAAAAGTCTCTCCAGTTGCTGTTGAAACACTTGCCTGGCAAATGCTGATTTTTGCATGTGTAATTTTGTCTCAATACCCAAAAAGGGTAGATAATATGTTAATAATTTCAGATTACTTTAAAGAAAAAAAAAATCTTATTTTTGAACCATGGGAAAACATTAACCTCAGTTCTAAGTATCTAACCTCAGGACAATAGAAGATGACAAAACTAGGACAGAGCAAAGGTCATCACAATGCAGCACTGCATCTCTAGTGACAGAAAACATCTGGCTCTAAAAGAAAATTCACAGTTTGTGTTCACTTGGATGGTTAAAATGCCAAGAACAATCTTTGTGGGTTCTGCTCTATCTTTCTATTCAAACAATCCCACTTGCATTCAGCTCCTGCCCCAGAGGCACCGCAGCAAGGCCAGGCTTCAGCTCCCACAGCCCTGCCCTGTTGGCCAGGGGCCTGAGGAGGTTCCCAGGGCTTGGGCTGACCCAGTGCCCTTTGGCTGCCCGGCTCCTGGATGGGGACTGGGGCAGCCCCGGCTGACAGGCCTGGCCATGACTGACCCCCAGGGAGCCCCTGCTGCTCTCCCAGCCCTTATAGCGGCCCAATGGTTCCTCCTTTGGTGTTACACAGTCTCAGAAGCTCAGGCTGTTGATGGATGCCCCAGTGGTGGGCTCTGCTGCTCTTCTGCCCAGGTTTAATCATGGAAAGGTGTCCCACATGAAAGACTGTGAATATAAAATGGCTTAGATCTGCACAACATATTGCAGCGGCTCTCTTTCAAAAGACAACAACTTTTCTGATGTGTAAAGTATACAGAAAGAGATGCAATACAGAAATTATAATAGTTACCATCCAAAGAGGTTGGTTTTCTTTAATACAGCGTCTGGTTTTTATCACAGCTGTTATATTAGCACCCCACAATCTACTTGCATCCTGTTGGCTCTACAAATAGAGCTCTGCAGATGTTTGCTATTATCCAAAATTTAGAAACTATTTCACCAAAGAAAAAAACCTGGCAATTAATCACCCTCTTTGCCAAAGGGCCCTTGAAGAAGCAAACCCATCAGAATTGCTGCAAACAAATATAAATTTGCTTCCATGTCCATCTAAAACAATCTAATGTTGATCTAACAAAAATTGTTTCTTTAATTTTTTATCACCCTGCAGGCATATTATAGCCCGTGCTAAAGTGTGTCTAGCAAAACACTCAATTAGAAGGAGGAGAAAGAAAATATATAGGTATCCAGTGATACATGGACATGGGCAGACCGAGAGGAACAAATTAACCTGTTCAGATTAAAGAAGGGTAGTGGTCGTCATACGCATAGTACATATAATGTGCATAAACTAAATGAGATTATTCTTGTCTGGGTAATGAGATCTATAGGTACTAAAATTACAGTGGTCAGTAGTAAGAAATTATTTTACTCACAGTTAATCTGACATGGCACCTTAACCTGAAATTGCAAAATAATTTTCTATTTCAATTGTAGAAAATTTTAACTATGGCGTTCCCAAAACAAGAACTAGGAAGCTACAGAACAAGAATATTACATTTTGTCCCAATTCCTCCTGCAGATGTTGCATAGTGTCTCTTTGAGGAGGTGTTTTCCAGATATGTGAAATATGGCTTAGTGAGGGGCAAAATCAGATCTTTCACAGTATCAGGAAAACATCTTTTAGTAAATAATTTTTTTCCTCTGTTTTTGTTTACAGTTGTTTCCTTCAAAATATTTCAGTCCATTTATCCGTTCTACAACTGGAAAATTGTAATATGCAATTTGTAGCCTGGATGCTGAGCATACAGTTAACTGTGAATAGTAACTGACTGCTTTGGCTGCTAGGATCAAATACAATTAAAACACAAGTTCTAGTAGAAATGCTTGTTTATTACATTTAATGTCAATAGCTGTGATATTTATGTAAATTTGCTTGCTGATGACTAATTACAAAAATTAAATTTGATATATAAAATAATTCAGAACTGTAAGAGGTATATTTTAAACAAATTGATTAAAAATGAAAACTATTAGCATCTCATTATTCACCCTATACTGTATACAATATTTAGTAACTCAATAATCAGAAAATTCTACTAGCTGCTTAGCTACCAAAGCCACCTCCTTGGCAGCACAGGCGTCAGTCATTTCTTCAGATGAAAGTCAAATACAATCATGTTATTATTAGCTGGATTATTCACAAGGAAAAACTCTGTGTTACAGACTAGGTGTAATAAGAATGAAGTAGTTGATAGTGAAATGCAGTATTTCAAACTAGAAAATGTAGTCTTAATACTTCCAATGGAAATTTCAATACCATATAGGTAAGTTCGAAACATATGCTGCAACTATTTTCAAGGGAGGGTAGGTATCACAGGAGAAAAGACCTTTGGCATCATTTGTGTAGATTCCTCCCTTTCATGTAAGATACCCCCAGTTCCGTTGTGTTTATCTTTCCTGGACCAATGCAGTATGTTTCCCCAAGATGTAGCTGAACAGCTGGTTGTTAGAATTAGTGATTCTGCACCCCAGGTGCTAGTTTTGGCTTTTGACATACATGGCTTTATTACTGGACTGTAGGTTATCTCTTACAGCTGCAGTGCATAGACACCTCACTTTCTTTTTCTTGTGTATGTATCTCAGGTTCTCCAAAACAGGAAAATGCTTTAAGATTTTCAGAGAATTTTGCTTTATAGAATCTACATATTGTCACCTATATGGGAACAAGGAGTGGGGGGAAGCAAGAAACCTGAAAATCTGAAATATTCTCTGCATCTGAAAGAACTGAGTAAACACATACACTTTATTTTATAATCATTTGATTAATGAAATTCTTATATGAAGGTCCTAAAAATAAACAAACAAGGAGGGTCTGCAGCACATCCAGACAGTGAACTTCTCTCAACGCTACCTGCTTGTTGGTGTGTCCTGCAGTGTCAGCTGGCAAGAACACAATCATAGGATCAGTTAGGCTGGAAGTTCATCACCTTGAAGATCATTGCATTCAGCTGATTAAACCAGCACTGCCAGGTCACCACTAAACCATGTCACTAATTGCCACATGTATACATCTTTTAAATTCCTCCAGGGATGGGGACTCCACCACTTCCCTGGGCAGCCTGTTCCAATGATTTACAACCCTTCCAGTGAAGAAATTTCCCTATTGTCCAACCTAAACCTTTCCTGGCATAACTTGAGGTTGTTTCCTCTTATTATATAATTTGTTACTTAGGAGGAGACCAACACCCACCTCACTACAACCTTCTTTCAGGGAGGTGTAGAGAGTGAGGTGGTCTCCCCTCAGCCTCCTTTTCTCCAGGCTAAACAACCCCAGTTCCCTCAGCTGCTCCTCATAAGACTTGTTCTTTAGACCTCTCACCAGCTTGGTTGGACAAAGTCCAGTACCTCAATGTCTTCTAGTAGTGAGGGGCCCAAAACTGAACCCAGTATTCAAAGTGCAGTCTCACCAGTGCCGAGTACAGGGGGATAATCACTTCCCTACTCCTGGTGGCCATACTATTTCTGATACAAGCCAGGATACTGTTGGCCTTCTTGGCCACCTGGGCACACTGACATGTGATTTAGCCCAGAAGGAATTCTTAGTACCTTGATGGCACTAGACACAGTAACTGTATGCATCTCATGCATGTGGGTGATGTAAGGACTAGGTGACAGCTACAGGTGAGATAGGTGTCAGTGGGTTTGTTGGCAGCTACTGGAGCAGATGAGGGTCTTTTTAAACTGATAAAACCTAATAGGAAAATGTGTTCTAGTTTAACATTAGATCTGGTGCAGTCTCAGAGCATATGAGACATGTAAGTCATTCATTTCATACATTGGGAGCCATTCCCTTACTGAGTGACAATAATGGAAGCTCACTCCCAGATCCTGGATTCTGCTCAGTTCCATCAAGTAAAGAAGAACTTCTTGCCAAATGAGTTGATGTAAATTCCAAAAGCATTATTTATTTGGCTAGAACCATCTTCCTTCGTGAAAGAAAAACAAAACTTGTGAATACAGGCATTCCATTTTCCAGGCCAGGTCTAAAACTCATCAAGATGTACAAGTAATCTTTAACTACTCTGAACCAGGTCCTTAAGAATTCACTAATTCTCTCCATCTGTCATTTCAACTTCTCACCCGTCTACCAACTCAAATGACAAGGTTCCTATTTGCCAGGTAGGATCTGCTGCAAACCAAGAATACTTCTAAATTTATCTGACCACACTACTACTAATGTGTGTTGACTTAAATTACCCCAAGAGCTACATTAACTAACATTAATTTAAAGCATATTTTCTTTTGTTTTCTTGTTCTTTCCTCCTAGATGATGAATATTTTTGCTAGGAAATGATGTGGCTAAGTTGGGGATTAAATACCATTGAGTAACTCTGCACATTTCCTCTGGATCTCCTCAAAATACAATGAATCTGTTCTGGTTCCTATAGTCAGAGTGATGGGCAAGTTTTCTGGCAGCCTGCAAAACAGTGAAAATTAAAGCATAATAAAGCTAAATATAAATCTTCCATAGGACAGCTCCCTAGAGTTTCATGCATTTCTTTTGCATGAATTATTCTCTTAGAGTTTCAAACTATATCAAATCAGTATTGCAACATACAGAAAATCACTGCACTAAGTGTAACAGAAATTCAGATCTGTAAATCACTCCTCAACAGAGGTGCAATTGTAAGTGTTGCAAAAAATCATTTCAAAGTGTCTGCAAACTTTTCTTGGAAAAAAAAAAAGACTGCATTAATTAGCCCTGTCAAATGACATCATGGTCATGTGGTGCCAAATGGAAAAAAAAACCCCAAACAACACAAAAATATCCCACAATTTCCGACAAAAATAACTGCAATGCCGATTTTGTTTCAATAAGGTAAAAGATGTGAAACTACATCCTAAATTTGAATAAGAATATTCCTATGTTACTTGTACTCCTTGAAATGAATAGAGCTCATTTTAGCTGCAAAAATTCAGTTTGAGACACCCCCCCCCCAATAAAATACAGAAGCCTATAGCATTCAAAGCTTACTTTGAGGTTCATGCCCACGAGGAAAGAGTGGATGGGGACTTTTTTACTTAAAAGTTAAAGCTTTTAGCTGCTGGTTAAGAAAGCCATGGCTGGATGACAGCCCTGTCCACCTGCTTGCAGCTGCTTATGGCCATTCCCAGCTGCATTACAAGGAGGTCATGAAGGTGGAGTTGTGCAAACAGGTCCCTGCTGGGGGTGGGTGTCAAGAGCTGCTGTGGCAGGATGCCGGAAGGGATGGGAACTACAAGAAGCTGCAACACCAGAAGTGTTGCTCCAGGATCTGATTGACTTTGTCTGCCTGACAGTCTGGGCATGGTCTGAGAAGAGATCTAACGTTAATATCCCATGTAATTACCTATTATGTTGTGTAACTACCTGTAATTGCCTATTATTTATAAAGTGCCTTATGTATGGAGCATAGTCCTGCTGTTGTCAGTGTTTCTGGTGCATAAAGCACTTCCTTTATGCACTACCATGTCAATCTACACATTAAACCAGTTCTGACATAACTTTTTGATCATCATTTCGATCCTTTTTCTGAACCCATGCTGGCTGGGCCTGATCCCCTGGCTGTCCTGCACTTGCCCCATGAGCTCACTCAAGATGACCCTCTCCATAATTTTTCTGAGTACCAAGGTCAGGCTGGCAGGCCTGTAGTTCCCCAGATCCTTCTTCTGGCTCTTGTTGTAGATGGGCACCCCATTGGCAAGCCTCCAGTCACCTGGGACCTCCCCTGTTAGGCAAGACTGTTGATAAATGATGCAGAGTGGCTTGGTGAGCTCCTCTGACACCTGCTTCAGTACTCCCGGGTGGATGCCATCTGGCCCCATGGACTTGTGAGTGTCCAGATGCCGTAGCAGGTCATTAACTGCTTCCTCCTGGATTATGGGGCAGTTGTTCTGCTCTCCATCCTTATCTTCCAGCCCAGGAGGCTGAATACCCTGGGGGTAGCTGGTGTGACTAATAAAGAGTGAGGCAAAGGTGGCATTAAGCATCTCGGCCCTTTCCTCATCCTTGGTTGTAATGTTCCCCCCTGAACTGTGAGAATCAGTAACCAGTACACACAGGAGAATATGTAAATGTTCTCATTTTAATTTTCAAATTATGTAGTACCATAATGTAGGAGGTTCTAAATATAAGTGATATATTATAAATGCTAAAACAAACTTTAAAGTAAACCCAGATGAAAAAAGGAAAATGTTGTATTTGTGAGTATGCCCAAAGACCACCAGGTGTCTCTATAATAAAAGGAATGTAAAAATGTAATTTTTTTTCTTTTTTTTTAAATTCAATCTTCAACTGATGACCCACCCTGACCTCCCCCCCATCAGTTCAAGGTGTTCCAAAAACTAAAGTTATGAGGAAAAGAGTAATGAGAACCCAGGATCAGCCAATTATGCTGCCAATGCCAACAGTATTAATGCCATCACAATTATGTTTTTAATTCAGATTCAACTTCGTGTTGCACCTTGCACAAACTGCAAGGGTTCTCAGACAAAGCAAGTAAAAAAATCCTCCGAGTGTATCAGAGCATGTGCAATTATCTCTTCTTCTCATTACACTAAGCTATTTCACTACAAGTTTATCACTACTCTGAATTTAACTATCATTAAATGATAACTATTACTGGTTTAGCTCATTTTATGAAACAGAATGCCTCCTTTTTCTTGTTCAAGCTCCCATTTTGCCTTCTTTCCTTTTTCCCTGTCTTTTATTTTTTTCTACTCTTTCTCCACTCTTTAAGTCTGATCCTTCCCTAAGACCTTTCATGCCTGGTTGGGCAGTGCTGGGAATTCACTTTAGTGTGGTGTCACAGACATGCTGTTTATTGTACAATAATAAAGATGTGCACAAATAACTTCAATATTCTAAGTATTTCATTCATGCCTATGTGTAGTGAGACTGACCTTCCTATTTTGTTCACCATATTAATGAATCTTAGATGGGAAATTATTTGAAAGAGATTATTTCCATTCGGCCCAAATTCCATATATTCCAGGAAAAAAAGTCCACATTGACTAATTTAGGGTTTCAGACAAGTCCTTTTCCCTGCCCTTCACACACGGAAAGAAGAGTGGACAACGCACAAAAACCAGATTGAAAATCCTACAACAGCAAAAGAGCTATGAAAAGCAGCCTTCAGCAGGCTATCAGGCACAGCTCATACCTTGCCCTTATTGAACCTCCCCAACCATCAGGTTCAAAGAAAGAACTGTCTGGGACTGCAGGGTCATTAAATCTTCCTACACAACCTGAGCCTTTGAAACCTTGTATTTGAATTTGTCTTTTTAAGTTCCAGTGCTTCATTGATTGCTGTGATCTCTATAATTGCCACTTTTCCCTGCAGTACCTCACATGATTTCAACAGTATTCTCTGTGCTTTTTGCTTCTTATCCTTCTCTGTCTTTTTTTTCATACCTCCTGCTCAGTTCATTTACCGAAGTCAGCCTTTTCCTTCTCTAATTATCTTTCTTACACTAAACTTCAGTGAGTTTAGTAATCTATTAATAGGAATCTATGTATCTTTTTTTTTTTTTCAAGTGAAATGTTCATAGTGGAACTAACACAAACACAAAACCCACTTGAGATTCCTCTAGACCTCATCAATCTTTATTCTATTTATTTCTTTTGCATGCCACATGCTTTTCCTACAATACTTTGTTACTTGGCTTCTGCGCAAGAACTATCTCATATAAAGGTATCACATTTTAGGCAGTAAAGCTGCACCATAAATTGTATAAATAAATAGATCATAGAGTTGTGTACCTGGGTATACATGAATTTAGTTACAAAGAAGTAACTATACAGTAAGTCCTTCAATTTCAAAGTAATATAGCTCAAGGATAGTGTACAGGCTCACAGAAGATGATTTTGGCTGGCAAAAAAAGTAAAAGAGCACACTCCATTATTTGCAGAGAGGATAAAACTTCAAAGCTGGCAAACAGACTTAAAAGATGTGCAAATAGCTTTATTCAAATCTATACAAAACCATATAAAATGTTTCTTTTACTTTAAATGCTATTTAAAACCATTTGTGAACTGAGTTAGAGAGCATGATTATACTAATTTAACCATTACTTGGCTATTCCCCTTTTCTCCCATATGGATTTTCCACTAAAGGACTGATAGGATAAATTGTTTGCATTGTCTCAGTCTAGACAGTAGCTAGATTAGGATCAAACCAGATGCCAGCTCTCTGTTCAGTCAGGCAGACAGACGCCACGTAGCTAACTGTGGCATACAGAAAGTAAAATGCTGCGGAACAGAAATTCTCTGTGCTCAGTGAACAATTCTCATCATTTATCCAACACAACTGTGGGCATCTTATTTGCTTTCCCATTGATAGGGGCAGAAGGAGAAGGGGAAAAAAAACAAAGGTAGTCTTACCAAGATGTGTAATCCTACATGATATTTTGGGTGAGAAAAACATGTCTGTCACAGGCCAGAGTGAGACAGTTTTGTATTCTAATGTGAAGTCTTGACCTATTTCTCAGCCAATAAACAATAAACTTATGATATGGTAATTGGCTTCTCCAAAGGGCTGGACAACCCTGGGGATGATTTCATGAATCCAACATGCTATACCTGTAAAGTGTTCAATGAAGGGGTGGTCCTCACCAGGCCCCGTACAGTGAGGAAGGTAATGACCAGTCAACACATTTTTATTGCTAGAGAAGAGCATGTATCTAAATACACGTACACGAGACGCACATGTACACACACACACAGAGCATCCAAAACTGCAGTGTAGACGCTATCATTAGAACACTCAAGTCAAAGGAACTGAATTGTCACTAGGAAGAATCTACCATTTTCCAACAAAGACTTCAAAGATTTGCACAAACAGCTGAGGAAAGTTAACTCCAGTATTGGGAAGAAAGGTGTATGTAAGAACTTACACTGAAGGAGTCAAAACTGGAGAGGAATGGATCATGGAATCACAGACTGGTTGAAAGGGACCTCTGGAGATCATCTGGCCCACCCCTGACTCTCGAGCACGGTGAGAGAGCTGGTTGTGAAGGGCCATGTGCAGACAGCTTTTGAACACGTCCAAGGTGGGAGAGACTGTCAGTCAGCGCTCAGTCACCCTCACGGAGAAAAAGTGTTTCCCAATGTTGAGGGAACTTCCTGATTCAGTTGATGCTTTTTGCCTCTTGCTCTGTCACTGGGCACCCCTGGCAGAGCCTGGCTCCGTTCTCTTTGCTCCCTCATTTCAGGTATTTAATACACATTATTAAGATCCTCCCTGAGCTTTCTCTTCTCCGGGCTCAAGAGTCACAGACCTGCTTCAGCTGCACTTTTTAAAGGTCTCTCAGCTGGATTACTTGCCTTTCAGAATCTGCAGAGCTGTATTGAAAAAAAAAAACCAGCAAACACCCAAACCGGCTAGCTAATGACAGAAACGACTACAACAGGTTTGAAAGACTGAGGAGAGCTGAAGAGAGTGATAGGGAAAATCATCAGAAGGGAGCAAGCCCGCGAGTTTCATGAGCGCGCCGAAGGAGCTGCTGACATTGCAGTTATGGGCCAGTGGCGGGCTGCGCTCACCACGGCACACAGCGGGCAGCGTGACAGGTGCGACACGTTTTTCTGCTGAAACTCCTTTTCCGAAGAATCAGAGAATTGATTTTATTGAAGGAGCGAGTCTGGCGGACCCCAACTCCGCAAACCACTGGGGACCTGACAACGTTCAGGCGCCCCGGCCCCGCGTCAGGGTGTTACAATCGCGGCCTCCCGCCGCCTCCAAGGGCTCATTGCAGCGGTGCGGAGATCCGGGACTCGGCGGGGAGAGGTCGTCTCCCTCGG
>JANHFX010005425.1:0-32262 GCA_027560015.1 Chloroceryle amazona
GAGTCCTTTTACCTCTCCCATTAGGGACCTGTTTCCATTCCCCCCCATCAATTTGGTCTGCGCCATCTGCCTTATGGCAGGGGGGGCAGGGCTTCGCCGTCTCCTGTTGGGCTTCCTTAGGGCTTAAAAGGGTTTGACTCCACCAGTCAATTTCCTTATGTTTAATCACCTTATGTTTAATTTGACAGGACACAAATGAAATAGCTTAATTTCAGCATTACTGTACAAAATCTTCTGATTTTCAAGACCCAGAACATCCTCAGTCTTTGTCTGAAGCTTTCTGAAAAGCAGTACTTTTTAGAAGACTGCTAAACAAATTTGTTAATTTACCCAAGCATCGGACAAAAGCTTCTGACCCTAAGACTTGTCACCCATGATTTTAATCTGGCTATGACATTCCAATGTCCCTGCATCACTTTTCCCATGTACAAAGTGAGACTCTTGGTCCCTTGACCCTCTTGTCCTCGTGACACTATGGACACCATTTCATAGCTTTGTTTCACTTCCAAATCTGCCATGAAGCACTGGGAAGCACTCAAGGGCTCAGAAGCCAAGGTGGAGTTATCTGTCCTTGTAGCAGACTCTTCCTCACTTCAAAATCAATCTATGCTGGATCTAACTTGTGTAAGCAGCAATCACAGCCTTCCTGAAACATTTATATCTCACTGGCTACTCACCATAGAGCCAGACTGGGAAACTGAAGGAGTGTGCCAATGAAGTATGCTGGAAGAAGTAAAGCAGAAGTGGAGAAGAAATCATGCACCTCATTATTCAATACATACCTTTAGACTGAAGCCAAACGTATCCAAAACTCACTCACCATTTTAATTTCCTACCAAGAGTAACCCAAAATTCATAGACGAATATTTAAAGTAAACGAACACAAAGCCACCTACAGATGCATTATAATTTAACTCTGACAGAACTACTGGAGTCGACAAGCATTTCAAACACCATCCTGATGAGCAGTGGAAGCTACTGATGAAGCTATATCTGTGCCTTTTCTTCAAGACCAATAGGATGTAGTGAAGCTCAGCAACTTGCAGGAGACACTCAGTCCTTTGTAGCCTGTATAGCCTTTGAGCCTGTAATTGTCAGTAGACAGAAACACTGATAAACCAACATTGAAAAAATTGCAGAGAAAAAAAAGAAAGAATATTCCCATAGGCTCAAAGGGGAAAGATGAGAAAGATGCTAAGAACAAGCTAAAGAGATGAAAAAAACCACAGTTGTAGAATGACAGTTTTGTAAGACCATCCAAACGTATCAGAACAACACTGCAAGATAATATGCATCACTTCTGAGTCAAATCTTGCCAGTCTTACTCAGGTAAAAATATATTACAGTAAATGCTGAGTAGGATTCACAGATTTCACCATTTACCATCAGAATTTACAGTTATTATTCTCATCTAATTTTCATCAACACTGAAATTCCACATGAAATCCAAGCTTCGCTGAAGTTAATGCCAACATTTTCTTTGACTATAATGGTCTCAGAATTTCTGCATCATTAGGTACTATTACATGTATTAAGCAGCTTACAGGATTATTAACATATTACATCAGAGACATACATTTCAATGCACCCAGTAAAAGAGCACAGGCTAAAAGGAAACACCAGACTGTCTGGATCTTTAATCACTGTCCTAGTTAGCAAAATTTTAACCATATTTTCGTGCACACTTTTGAGATACAGCTTAAGTGCTGCTGCCATAAAACATCAATGTAGACTTTTTTTTGCTGGACAGTTTCTAATGTGACTTGGTCCATCAAAATGTAAAATCTTTGAGCTTCCAGTCCACTTGGAGCACAGGCAAAGCATGCTTATGTCTGCATGCCAGAGGTTATGCGTAGTCTTCTGTTATCATCTTCTGCCACTCATCACTGGTCAGGTTTATTTACACTGGGAGACCTTCATCATGGCAAGCCTCTCCTACTCCAGATCCTGTTTGGACCTCTCAGACCTGCCCAGCAACAGCAACAATTCCCCCCTGCATGCTCGCTCTCAGGAAAGTGAAGTTTTAACCTGATGTGTCTGAATAAACCTGCACTGCAAAGTATCAGGCAGCAGGTAATTCCCTCTCCATAGCCAGATTCAATTCCCAGTTTCTAGGGAGTGGAAGCTGAGGGTGAAAGCTGCAACAAGTAGGAAGAAGGAGCACTGCTAATCAGGAACTGTGTGTGTTTGTGTGTATGGATTTTCTTACGCTCAGTACTACACAACACGGTACAGCCTAAACAGCAGATCCAACTGGCAAAGCGCAGTGATGCCCTGAGGACTCCAGTGGAAACAGCAGATCCCCAGGAACATTTTTGTAGAGCTCCACTGACTTCAACAAGCTACAGTGAGAACTGAAGAAAATCCCATGCTGAGAAACTAATAATGGACAGGGTTCTTTTTTAGACCCCTTTCTTTTCTACCTGCTCTTGGATTAAGCTAAATATAGATAAGAAGGTAAAGGAGGGAGAAAAAAAATGGAATTTAGAGGGAAAAAAAAAAAAGAGTAGGGAGAAAGGAAGGAGCCAGCAAATTAAATCTTGCCCTCATTATCTCATATTTCTAATGATCTGAAAAGAGGGGGTGGAACAACAAGAAAGAGATCAAGCAGCTTAGAGTAATTAATTAATTCATTGTTTAGATTGCCTTCTATTCTTCAGCATAGAAAACGAAATCAAGATTAAAAATACAAATGAAAGTGAAAGTTATTAGAATAATTAACTCATAATTATGCTGTTGTGCTGATTTGCTTTTATTCTAACTATAAAAAAGTCCAATAAATCCTACTTCATCAAGTTCTTTTTTTAATAATTTTTCTTTTCAAAGTAAATGCTTTTGAAGTGTGCAATTATATGCTATTTGGGAAAGGAAGGAAGATCGGTGCTGCAGCCAAAGAGATCAGCCCAAACAAATACCCAGAGTTAAAGATGTCCCTGCTCACTGACGGAGGGTTGGACTAGGTGACCTTTAAAGGTCCCTTCCAACCCAAAACATTCCATGATTCTATATCCTGCTAAGAAATTATGCATGTCCACTCAGTTGGGACCAGTCTATCTTTACAAGGCACTGCACTCCAGGAGACACCTCTCTTTCCTCTGTATAGCCCATACAAGAAAGTACACTCCAAAACATGTGCTTCTGCAAAATAGGAAACTTGGCATGTCACCGAATTTCACAAAGCCTGAAACACTGAATCTGAAGAGGTAAAATTCCCCACATATTTCTGTGGGGACACTGTTGTGGGTGGCCTCTGCCACTGCAGCTCCTCAAGTGCCTAGTTTTGATACCAAGAGAGAATGAGCATCATAGAATCATTTTGCTGGAAGAGACCTTTAAGAACATCAAGTCCAACCATTAACCCAGCACTGCCAGGTCACCACTAAACCATGTCCCTCAGCACCACGTCTACATGGCTTTTTAATCCCTCCAGGGATGGAGACTCCACCACTGCTTTGGGCAGCCTGGTCCAGGCCTTGACAACCTTTTCAGAGAAGAAATTTTTCCTACTATCCAACCTAAACTTCCCCTGGTACAGCTTGAGGCCATTTCCTCTTGTCCTACCACTTGTTCCTTGGGAGAACAGCACAACCCCCACCTGGCTCCAATCTCCTTTCAGGAAGTTGTTGATCAATGAGTGAGAAGGTCTTCCCTGAGTATCCTTCTCTCCAGACCTAACAACCTCAGGTGCCTCAGCTGGTCCTCACAAGACTTGTGCTCTAGACCCTTTACCAGTTTCATTGCCATACTTTGTACATGCTCCAGCCCCTCCATGTCCTTCTTGGAGTGAGAAGCCACTCTGAATGAGAAGTTTGTGGCTCCAGCCCATCTCAGCTCAATCATGCACCACTCCTTTGGCGATACAAACCAGATCTGTTGAGCTGCAAGGAACCAGCAGTGCCCCATGTCACTGCCTGTGCTGGCTGGGGAAGCCCAGGCTGCTTCTCCTCCTGAGTACCCAGCTGTGGGCAAAGCCGTCATGGACAGTGGATGGAGATCCACTCAGGCACTGACAGAGAACTGCTCATGTGCAACCACGGACAGTTGTAAATCTGCTAGTTATCTGCAAGAGGTTATCCCTGGACCTTGTGATGATCCAACAGCATGTACTATATGCATAATGGATGTGACAGGGATGATGTGGTGTACAAATGAGCGCTGTACTGGAAAAGATACGCACCAGTTTGACTCTTCTAAATTAAAATAACAAAGCCACTGCTGAACACACAATATACTGAGCTCCCTTAGCAGCAGCTCAGAGGTGCACGATCTAGGGAGACTTCTCTGAAATACAAAGTGAACAAACTTGCAAGGAAAAAACCACTGTGGCCAGCCTTGCTGGGAAGACCCAAAGAGAACAGCAATATTACAAGATGAGGCTGGTGCCTGCTAATACAGCAATGAGTCCCACAGAAGTCCTAGCCTGGAATATGCAGGATTCCATTTGTTACATCTGGTTATGTTACTGCTTTTAATATCTTACTATTGGCATTGTGTATGTATATTACAATATAGAAACATTTTACCCTTAGTAATCCTCATCACTGTGTATTTTGTATCATCTACAGGCTGCTCACTCACCTAAGCTGAATTTGCCAACACTGTGTCAAATTTGACTTGCTGTGAGGAGTTCAAGGAATTAGGAAAGGAACTTGAAAGGAAACTGCTCAAGAGACCAGTAGACAAGTATATGATGGACACTCTTATGCATACAGTGGACTAAATTTTCAGTTGATATAAAGAACTGTAGCTTTGCTGAAGTTATTAGAAGACAACAGAGTATCTTATTAGATACAAAGAGATTTTATTTAAGAAGGACTTGAATTTTCCAAATAACCTATAATCAGGAATTTGAAAGCTGATCACTCCAGAAAAAATAAACAATAACAACAAAAAAAACCCCAAAACGAAATAGTTGCTGTGCGACGGGAGTCTATAATATATTTAGGAGATGTGGCACATATTAAAAGTTATTCAATAATGCAGTCATTTTTATTTCAGCTATTCTTCCGCACTCTTCAATTATTAAAGTTTAATGCATAGAATTCCTTGGGGACTTTCACATTTATTAACAAAACATTTTATGTGCTAACAGAAAATCCCAAAATTAGGAGAAATCATTTACAAGCAGACAACAGCTGTTATGGAATTAAAACTTTAATTGGCACACCCTCAAAGATCGTTGGGTATTTCAGTCATCCTCTTAAGGATGCGATAATCCTTATAATATTCCAAAAGAGAACAATTTGTGAGAACAGGATTGCACACTGGCACAGACTGTGTACACAGATGCAAATATGTGTCTGTCCAAAACAGACAGTGCCCTGAGATCCTCTGCCAGTTACCTGGGAGTTTAGGTGAGCCATATTTCCAATTTCCCTTCCCTACCTATTCCTTGCCAGTGTATTTTAAAAGGGTCAACTCTCACCACCCCTCCTATCAGACAGGGCTACCTTGCTAATGACATTAATAAAAATGATGGATATATTTTGTTAAGGCACAAGACAGCAAGAAGGTGATTCCTTGTGTGCTCTGCAAGTGAAAGAGAAAGATAATTTCTGAGGAATATCTAAGTGCTTTGAATCAATACCAAAGGAACAGAAATCAGCTCTGATAATGCATCCCTCATGCAAATTCTTCTACTGTAAAAACAAATTTCTGAAGAATTAAGTTAGTGACTGCAAGACTGAGAACACCACTGATGAAGTTATGAGTGGACTGTCTCAGTGGTACATTTGGAAAAAAATAATAAAATGAAGAGAGCAATTGGTACAGTAAATTATCTCTGTATTTCGACATCCATTCATCTCAACCTTGTAGTGCTGGAATGAAACTGAGAACTATTGGTGTGCTTCTCCTCAGGGGTTTTTTCCATCTGTGAACAACTTTATAAACAAGTTTTCTCTGTTTTCCTTCATTCCCAAGCAGCCTAAATAAAACAGTAACAGTGAATCCCAGAGAATATGATTAAAAGTGGTATTTAAAAAATTGCCTTGGGATGGGATTTCATTTCATAAGCAGCTGCTTAAGTGTTTTGTTGATCTTGGGTCTTAGAGGAAGATTTGCCATGGTGGGAAATTCATAATGGTTTTGCAGCTTAGCCACACTAACACCAAAGGATATCAAATACTTTATTCATGGCAAAAATAAAGAAAATACTTCCTCATGTTGCTGAAGATTTGACTTTGAGTATTATGTAGAAAACAGGAGGCTAAGGAACAATTCTCCACAGAATAGCAACCCAAATATTTACAACTATTTCAATTAACTTAGAATTCAAGTGTGAATAAAAAGCCAATGAACTACTATTCAATTAAGCTTTCAAAAGCCTGATATTAAAAAAGAAAAAAATAATGGAGGAAGTAGAAGTGAAACAGAGGTAAAAATATATATATTTGCAAAGAGTTATTATTGTCTTGCTTTCACAGGCAACCCTTCTAGTAACTTTGGTGGTGATGTATCATTACTGCAAATTTTCCTCTGGTCAGAGATAGTCTCCAGCTTTGGGCCGAAGAAGATGCTTCATTTCTGTTGAAAGCATAAACACCAAGGGCCTGAAGTATATGTGCACAAATACCTTCTGGAAGCTTCATCTAAGTAAAGACAAATCCTCCCTAAATTCCAGTGATCCCTTAGTGAGGTGTACATGGTTGGACAAAACTCAGGACAAGTTTTGCAATATCCATCTGTCTGTAAAAACCAAAAATGTCTGGATTATGACAGGTGATCCTTACAACTATCATAGGAGTTCAGCAATTCGTGTGCACCTTGATGCATAAGGAGATCTTTCATCCAAAGAACATAATCACAAATGACTGCTATCTGTTGTTCTGCAATTGTTAAGGAGATGCTGCAGTGAAATTCGTATTTAGTGTCAGCCTCACAGCTACTCCTCAGCTGCGCTTATCGGCAGCAGAACAAATCCATCAAGAATTGCTCAGAGGGGAAAGTTGACAAAAAAGGGAAAGGTACATCAAAACATGAGTGACAATCCTATTGACTCAGTCTCAATCACTCTTAACATACTGTATTTATCTATACATGCATGCCACAGTGCTTGTACTTTGATACGATAAGAAAACCAGGCAGAAAAGATATATTTTCAGTTTAGAGGCAGAACAAATTAAACTGTAAAAATGTGTATGGTATAAAAGCTTAGTGCTTCAAAACTGATATTGAGCAGACATGGGAATCAATAGTAGAGACCACAGATTATAACTCATGTTTTACAAGCCACCTTCTGCCTTTCTGTATGCATCTACATACATAGCATAGTCCATCCTCAGTGTTACTTCATCAGTTCAGGTGACATAATTACATTGTCTCACATGGATGCAATAACCTCATGACTTGAACTTCACCTACCTGAGTAACATTTTAAACAACAGATGTTCCCTGTTTGAGGCAACTCTTAGCAGGCCCTCTCGTACCTGTCTCTGCCAGGTCAAAGTAGGAAAGACTAGGAAGGGTTCAGGTTTTGGATGCGCTGGGGTAGGACAGCAGCATCGCCTCACATTCACTTGACAAGAAGCCAAGGAGCTGGACAGTTGCATGCCAAAGCTTGCAGAGGTATTAATGGAAATAATGTGGATTTAACACATAAATTCACATAGTGGAAAGACTTACTTGCTGGATCACCAATATGAATAAATGCCAGAGAAGTAATCTAAATGGTTATTAGCATAATTTGAGTGCTGAGTGCTGTTCTGCTCCAGCTACAAATGCGATTGAGACATATGCTTGCTCTGATGGAGGAAATTAGCAGAGGATTACCTCTTTCCCTAAGAAGATTAAATTGAAAAGAAAAAATAATTTGCTTTCCATTGCACTGCTATACCATCCACCATTAAAAGAAAACAGACTACATTAAAAAGGACCATCAGTTTAATGGAAAGATTATTCTGACAGTTGCCAGCTTTACAGCCTTTCCACTCACGTAAGTCAAGCCCTCATAAGAAGTAACAGTAGAAGCTGCTGCCTTAGCCCAGACAGCAGAAACATAAAGAACTTTTAATGGACTCATGAAATCAGGGGAACAGGAGTTTATTCTAGATTCATCGTAGCACTATCCTATCATCCCATACCAACAGAAGAGCCTATGCAAAACTGCTGGTCATGGGAACTGAGGACACAGACAAGAACACAAGATCACATTTCTCTTCACCTTAACTCTTCCCAAGCCTTCAAGGTATGTTAGAGAGTTCAGTATCTATGTATTACGAAGTGTGTCACCAGCAGGCTGAGAGTCTACTCTGCCCTAGTGAGGCCACATCTGGACTACTGTGTCCAATTTTGGACGAGACAAGGAACTACTGGAAGAGACTCCAGGAGAGGGTACAAAGATGCTGAGGGGACTGGAGCTCTCTGTGATGAGGAAAAGCTGAGAGGGGCTGTTTAGCCGGAGAAGACTGAGGGTATCTTATCAATGCTGATCAATAGCTAAAAGACAGTTGTCAAAAGGATGGGTCCAAACTCTTGTCAGTGGTGCCCAGTGACAGGACAAGAGGCAATGGGAACAAGATGGAACCCAAGAGGTTCCACCTGAACAGGAGGAAAAAAAAAATATTTACTGTGATGAAGCCCTGGACCAGACTGCCCAGAGAGGTTGTGGACTTCTCTGGACTGATCCTAAACCTGCCTGGACAAGAAGATTCTGGGCAACCTGTCACCTGTCTGGGTGACCCTTCTGGAGCAAGTGGGTTGGATGAGATGGGTCTCCAGAGGTCCCTTCCAACCTCTACCATGCTGTGATTCTGTGATTCTGTATTGTGACTGAAAGTTGAAGTAGGAAGGAACAGGTATTATGGATTTGAAGATACCGGGACTGACTGTGTTATACTTCCTGTGCCAGTCCTGGACAAGTCTACAGGCTGCATTGTCCATGTACACTGCTAATGATGCTGGAGGGGGACATAGATGCCAAAGGGCGAAGGATGTTCAATTATAAACACAAATGGGCTGTAACACCTTTCCTCATTACCTGACAAAAGACACCCTATCCACCCCCACATGATTATGCAGTATTCTGTTACCAGTGCAGACAGAGAAAATGTCAGAATTTTGCAGGTATTTTGACTGCGTCACCAGCAGCATCTATAGTTTTCCCCTCTGCTGCAATAGCTGTAGCTGAATAAAGATACGCAGGATCCTTGTTTCCAGATGCTTTTTATAACCACCCAGGTATTTTCTTAAATAGAAGGGGCTGGACTAGAAATACAACCAGAGGACAAGAAAAGCCAAATTCACGGTCAAGCTCTGGTAGCTTACATCCTACTCATCATAAGCTGTGCGCAGTGCTTCCCACTGTCTTGTTCAAACTCTTCAAGCCACAGGAAATAATAAGCATTTGGCACAGAAGAATACCTGGAATTTTAGTCCGGTGAATCCAAGTCCATTTCCCAGCTCTCTAAGGACCACAGATTAGATGCTATTGTGGCAGAGAATAGGTCTTATAGGTACTATCTCCTTAAAGATGAGAGATTAGGATATGTCCAATTTATGATGCTCATATATATTAAATCCTGCATTACTGTTTGAACCATTCAACTGCACTAAACCTCAGTCTACAGTGTAAAGCAGTTTTATCTAAATCAGTTGTATCACTACTGCCATGCTAAGGAAAAACCTCTTCACCTCTCCTCACACAGCTCACTTATTTGTAAAGCAGATAAAAGAGAGCACTGGGAGGCAGCTTGCACCAGAGCTAGCATCTGATTCTAGATGAAAAAATGCTAGGAAAAGGAAAAAACCAACCCTAAACCCTTAAACCCAACATTGGCAGAGCAGACCCAGGAGGCGTTGTGACTCAGACACACATGGCTGAGTCACTGGTCCCCTGTGCTTCCTCACTGCTCTTGTCTGACAGTCATTTTACTGAAAGTACGGGGCTAGCTGGCAATTGTTAGCCACCTCCCCTTGATAATCCTATACTGGATAAATTGTGCTTCCAGCTGAGTGCAGACAGAGGGAATGATCTGAGCAGGCTGAACATCTCACGTTGGTATTTCTGGATTATGCACAGGGAATCTTCCTTCCATCTCAGCCTGTTTTTTTGGGTGTGCAAGCCAAGATGCAACATAGCCAAGCTGTCACTTGACAGGTTCTGTTCAGAATCACAAAACGCAAACAAAAGGAAAGTCTTATTCCAGCTTCAGTAATGTAGAAATCTGGTCTTGTTAGACAGGTATAAGACTAATGTTTGGTTTTAATTAATAAAATTTACCAAACAAATAGATGATTTTGAGTGGAAATGTGGAAGATACCTTCGAAAGCAGGGAATCGTCCTTTTCTGCAGGATGAGAAGAGGTACCTATATTACACCTGCTACAGCAAGTCCTTGTTTACCCAGACTGTACCTTGTCTTGTTCCAATTTCAACCTTTGTACAGTGAGAATTCAGTACCGGTTTTAATGGTTATCTGTGTTGTCTCTTAAATGTGCCATTTTTTTGTCTGTCCATTGCTGCTGTGCATTGAATGCCGGTTGGTTTCAGTGGCAATGCCTGAGAGAACTGGGCAGGGCCAAGAGGGATTGCACTATTGCCAGGGAAGGATTCATCATCGTAGGACAGAGCATAAGTAAAAAGATTCCTGAGAAAAGCAAACCGTTTGCTGGAGGTGACATGTAGCAGCTAGTTCAGCCCCCAGCTTTCATTTTAACAGTCAGCTCATCCAAACACGACCAAACTGTTCCTAGCAAAACCCCTGTTACATTGCTAAAATGAAACATCCTCCCCCGGGTGAAGGTTCAGGCTCTGCAGGTACACAAGACAGCTGTCACACCATGTCAGGGAGGGCATGTGCTCAGGATCGAGGAAAGGAACTGCCTGTATAAACAGATGAAGTAGGGGCATGGATTATTACAGTCCAAAGACCCGTCAAAGAAGGGGAGAGCTGCAAGAGCATGAAACTCACTCACACGGGTAGCCCTTCTGGATGAAATACAATGTGTGTTAGGACAAGACAGCATCAGGGAGCTGCCAATCACTTTCCTAGGAAACTTAATAACAGTGGCTATCAATCTGAAATCTTTCAGAAAAAAAAAAATCTCTGAAAAATTGAAGCTAAGGTACCTGGACTAGTATTTATTAAAAATAAATAATACGTAGTTAGTAAGCTCGTTCTCCAGATTCTTCCTGCCATGAGTTCATAAGCTGACCACATGTATTTGCCTTCTGATAACATCACCTCAGAACTGCACGGCAACAACTTGTCCAGTGCCAAAACAGACTCTCAAATAAACAAATCTGATTTTGCTTTTGGAAAGGAATACTGCTAGATATATATTGCTTAAGAGACCAGCAGTTACCCTTTGTTGTCACTTTATCCAAAATGGAGATCAGAACAGGTGGCAGCTCTTTGCTTTTCTGATCTGAGAAAAGGAAACAAAAGGTAGCAAGGACTTATTTTTCACAACACGGGAAGCAGTTTTTACACTGTTTTCAGGACTGCCAACAAGGATGTCAGCCTGATGCCATGGTGATTTTAATCTTGATCTGTTTCCTTCCTGATAGCCATATTTAAGTGCTGAAGCACTCCTTTCAAGGCCACTCTGACTGGGGATACTGGAGGATTTCAAGTATAATAGTCCACGTCATTGCTATCAGCAGGTAAAAACCCCATCCATTACTGATCTCAGCCCTCGTAGCTCACAACCCATGAACCAACTAATATTCTCAGTTCTCCACTTTCTGAGTAGAGATTATAAAGTGGGGAAACATTCAGCCTCTCCTTGCATCTTCAGCAACCTAGTCTCACACAGGACAGAGCATCACTCCATCATGCCCCAACAGCAGCATATACAAGATATGGGAAGTTATCGTGCTGGAGCTCAGACAGGAGTGTGACTCCCTCTCCTCTTTAAACCAACAGGGATCTGACCATTGGCTGTGGTGGGAACAGCAAAAAGCCCTGTCTCGCTGTGCTCACCGTATCGCTTCCCACACCACCCACTCTCTCCTTGCTTCCTCATTAACATCCTGTAATTGCAATGGCTGTTGCAGGCTGGTTTACACTGCCCAAGGCAAATCAGAGAATGCCCACCTTTCCACCAGAGGGTCATCTGCATAAACAATTAATGAAGACTTGCTGCCCTCAGCTAATGTCCTGTCTGTCAGGTTGATATAACCTGGGGCTAGTTAGATCTTCAGAACAATGAACAGTTGCTGCTAATGCTCCAGCAGACCATTAAACTCCTGTTGGAAGGCTAAAGCATCAGACAAACATAGTGGGCTTCTTGATTAAAATATTGAAAAGGCTGCATCCCGCTGTCAATAATGGTTTTGATCTCCTAAAAGAAGAAAAATACCTTGTGGCAGAAATGTAATTACAAGAGAAAGACTGTACCTCCCTGGTTTAGAGCAGATGGAGGAAAGGTCAGCTATCAATTAAGCTATAGGATAAAATATTCTCATATAAAGATAAGAGAAGAATCAAAGAAAATAAACTCCTTTGTATGAGAATAGACATGTTTTCTGTTTCACTTACACTGCAAGGAGACAAGCAAGCAAATTTAGAAGAAAAGTAGTCATCTGGCTAACTTCTAACAAGTTTTTAGGATAGAGGCAAACCCACAGAAGTTCAATGGCATGCGTATGGAATCACCTCTAAATCCCCATGGTGCCTATCCCATGTAGTGCAGAGAGGACAGTTAAAATGCATCAGAGGCAGATGGTGCCCAGAAACAGGAGGATGGACACATTATATGAACCAGGTAAGACTAAAATCACCAGGTTAGAGCAAAATCACCTTGTTTTGGCAGCAAAAAGTCACCTACCATTAAATACACGTGGGGAAAGTTTTCTCAAATGAGCCACGCTCCTGATTTCATTCCACAATAGTTTTCAAAACCTGAGAACTGCATTTAAGCAAGACCTGTCCTGCTCATGGTTGCATTTTTTGTTTCTATTCAGCATGACCTGTTTAAAACAATGAAAGTTTTTTCTAGTCAGAAAAAGTGTTTTCTTGAGATTTCATTATTAAGCCTGCCATTGAACATTTAAAATTTGATGCTGTTAGCAGACAGAGCTGGGTCAATGAGAGGGAAACTCCTTGTGATGAAGGTTAACTGGAGGAAAGAATATGATTTCAGCGGAGTAATTCCAAAAGCACTATGCATTTTAGTAAAATTTAATTAAAATAAACAGTAGTTAGTTTGGTTATGCTCTCATCAAAACAGCCTTTAAAAGTCATTTTTCTTGAACTAATTTTTTGAAAGATCACATTACAGAAGAGAAGGAACAATTTTTTACTACCTTTATCTTTCTTGTGCCTGTGGAGAGGCCCTGTCCTGGAGCTTTCATGCTGGCCTTAACCATATCCAAGTCCATTTAAGAAATAGCTAGAAATTACCATGGCAAAAGTATCCTTGATCTTAGCTCATGAATGAAGTCTTCAAAGAAAAATAATTTTTATGCACTTTGGAAAGACCTCTGAGAATACAAGTTACATATCCAAGTAATTTTAACAGATGTCCTGGGCATTTTCTACATTATAAACATGTATGTACAGCATGAGTCATGCAGAAATAATAAATAATCTCCTCCAATGTTTACCAGCGTCCTTTTGTTCTTCATAGAAATCTATCCTTTTGAGATTATTACAAAAATGATATTAAAAGTAATCACAAGTTAAGTTTGTTTAAAGTTTAAGGAATTAAATAATTTATTATTGACAAGTGATATTTCAACCTAGAAAGTTAAGACTCTGTGTTTGCTTGAAGTGTCCATGAACTTGGCTCCAAATTAGGTTCATTTCCTCCAGTTCTCTCCCAGTCTATTTCTCTGATGTGTCCAAAGCATGGCTAAGACTTAGAAATACACCAGTGTCAAGCACACACCAGAGCAAACTGTTTTGTGTCATCTAAGCTCCATTAGCAAAGGTTAAGTAAAGGTAATTCTCAAGGGGAAAAAAAAGTATGAAAATGTGTCTACCCTTTGAGAACATTCACTTGTTTCCTACTGTGGATTGCTCTGTGACCTAGATCCAAATCAGACCTTAATGGATAGCTGAGCTCTGCTTGGAAAGAAAGTCTCTTTCTTTTCCCTAGTTTCAGTAGAATATGAATAGATATTTATTGTTGTCAGAACATCAGACTTGCAGAAGATCATTCTGCTGTTGCTTGCGCTGAGATTCAATAAGCTTGTAAGCTTTTGCTGATTTAATTTCACACATGCCAATCACTTTCAAAATTCTGACTCAAAGTTAAAAACCATGGTCCATCAATGCCTGCAAGCTGCTGAGGAGTCACCTTGCAGCTTCTGCATGGTATATTCAGCACACAGCAGACTTCTGCTTACTCTAAAGAAGTATTAATGGCCACATAAAGTGTACATCCCTGAAAAGAATCTGAAAAAGTAACATGTATGAAATGAAAAAAAAATGCTATTTCCATTTCCAAGAGTATTTCTAGTGCAAATTAATGATTTTATTTTCTTTTCTTCTATGCTACGAACCAGAAGTTTAGTTTTGGGCTCTTTCCTCCCAAATGTACTCTGTGTATAAAGGACACCCAGCTTTTACAACAGAGGTAAATAAGTTTTGACCTACTGTGCATTTCTCTCCATCCTCTCCAACCACTGCTCGGCTCCTTCACAAAATAACAGTGAATTTGGTCCAACCCTTCCTATCACATTACCTACTAAACTTTCAACATATGTTCACTGCTCGATCTCTCAGTAAATCCACTTTCAAAGCTATCTCCCAGCTTCCATAAATTCAAGTTTCTTTGAGGCACATCTACACACGGATATATAGCAAAAGCTATTCTATTCCATTCTAAATCAACACACAGAAGATTGAGCATATGCTACATTACAGGCACCAGTTATATTTACACTGCACAGGTGAATAATAGGTTGACTTACATCATAATCCATACACTACATTTATACCAAACATTTTAAAACTGCCATCTCCATTGCCCAGATACCAGATCTCTAAATTCCAGTACCATCAAAGGAATCCTGAAAATACAAGACTCGGATAGCTTCAGTTTTTAAATTGCAGAACCAACATAACATCAAATGTAAGTCAATTGCATCAGGGATTAAAAGGATGCTTCCAATGAAAAGGATGGTATCTGAAACATTCTGTGTAGTAGTTTTTCTTGGCTCAAATTAACAACATTTATTTGATATGATTCTACTACTCATGATAAAGCAGTGCAGTTTACGAAGCCACGTCTATCATTATTGTTTGCGTCAGTTACTCTTTGATTACTTAAGTGCCTTGGTTTGTGTGTGTTTCTGAGCAGATGGAGGGTGAATTCTGATTCTGGCAATTAGCAGATGGGTCACTGAACATAATTTTTAGTTAGCTAATTTATTAGTTTTTGTAAAATAGAGGCTTAATGAACTTTTTTACATATAATTATCAATAATGGTAACTATATTATTCCGAGTATGCAAACTGTGTAACTCTTTATGTGCTCAGTAAAGGGGCACATCCAGCTCTGGTCATGCAAAGTTCTTGCTTTATTCAGAAGAGAAAGAATCTCCAACTCTACTTTGTCCAAGACAGACTGTTGTGTCTTTCTCTCCTTGCACTATACTCACCTCCAGGGGAAAAAGAAAAAAAAAAACAAAACCAAACCAACAAAGTGAGAATCTACAAATAATCCAACATTAAACCTTCCTCCAGGACTGGGAACTATATAGAAAATGAGAAGGAATCCACCATTCCCAAGTAACTGTCTCATCATTTAGTATTGCATCCATTCCTCAATGGTTAATGCAGGTCAGGGTAATTTAGCCATTGTGAAGGTGCTTTACACTATTCTTTGTACCTGGATCATTCTTCATAGCAGTGAGGACTATAGCACAAGGTTGCTTTTTTCCTGACTTCCTTAGGTGTACTACGGCTCTAACACAGCTGAGGATCTTGAAACAAAACTCCAGGAAGAGTCAGAAAACTGTCAGCATCACAGAAGAAAAGCAATTCAGAGGTGATCAGACAGTGAGGGAGTCTTGGAATCAGGGTGGTAGTTTTGCCTGTTATAAAGATGAATTTAGTTCCTGACAACCAGAAAATGTCCTTCAGTTTGGGTTATTTCTTGGGGTCTAATTAAATTATACTGGGTGTCTTTCTCTCTGTAATGCTCATCAGGAGGCTGACAGATATGCTTCCTGCATCTCAGGAAAAATTGCATGCATATGTCAGTAGAAAAATCAGAGTCTTCAGTCATGGTTTTGAGAAGCATCATATAAATAAATAAAATCACAGAACTGTTTTCCATGAGGTCTCTCCCTTTTCTCCCCCTCATGCATACAGGCTCCTTTCTGGGAACGAAGCCGATGCAAACGTGAAAAGTGACTTTAGGGATACAAAGTTCATCCTGCTTGTGCTGAGGTTTTCAGACTGTCTTGAACAGTTTATTCATGATGCAGGAAAGCCAAGAGAACAATATGGAGAGCAGATTGGCCATGCACCTAAAGCCTGATGCCAGTTTGGCTCTCTGCTTAGAGACTGACATCATCTCTTGAAAGAGATGGAGCTACAAATCAGTTTAGCCTGAAAGGAGGACACTTCACACAGCCGTGGGCTAGGAAAATGGTACCATGATCAGGCTCCATGGCACAGTGAGTTATTATGAACACCTATGATTTGGAGGTCTGTGGGAGTTTACCTTCAAACTACTGATACTAATTTGGCATCAAGAAATGGTATGAAGTTGCATCAGGGGAGGTTTAGGTTGGATATTAGGAAAAATTTCTTGCCTCAAATGGTTTTCGAGGCCTGGTCCAGGCTGCCCAGGGACAGGTGGAGTACCCATCGCCGCAGGGGTTTCAAAGTCATAGAGATGCAGTCATGAGGGACATGGTTTAGTAGTGACCTGGCAGTGCTGGGTTAACAGTTGAACTTGATGATCTTAAAGCTCTCTTCCAATCAAGATGATTCTATGAGCAAGTGTATTATGTTCTAGATAGTTGGTATGAACTTAAAGTCTACGGTACTCATATAGAGAAGACAGACAGGATATGGCAGACAAACCAAAAAGACACAGAAGTTTTCTCATGTGGAAAATTGATTTTGAAATCAAAAATATAGAGATTTGGTGTCTCCATATTTTCATAGTATTTCAAAAGATTTTTTCCAAGGAAAGAAAAGTGAAGTTAAAAGCCTGAAGACTAATAGAAAGTATCCCTACAGTGAAACAGCTGACAACTGCTGAGCTGTATTTTAAGGAATGTTCACATGCCATTCAGAGACTACACAAGCTTATCCCATTTGTTTGCCCTTAACTTTTAAAAAAAGAAAAAAGAGCGAGTGAAGAAGCGAGCTGTGTGAGCGCTCTGAAGCAGTTGAGGATACAGTTACTGCAAGATACAGAGTATTAGGGGATCAGCCTGATGAAAGGGTTCATTATGGGATCCCAGGACTTCAGGAGATCAGAGCATCCTTAGGGACATTTTTAGATCCCAGATTCCAAGATGCCATTCCTACTGAAACCTGAGGATGACCTTGAATACTCATAGACAGACCAAGCGATAAGGTTTCTACATAGACGGACTACAGTGATTTGTTAGTGAGAACTCATTAATGAGCAACTAGTTCACTTAACCAAAGAATAACAACCTATACTTAGTAACAGCATGACTAAGACATTGACCTACTTAAGCAATCAACTAACTTAGTCCAGAAGAAGCCACAGCATCTCAGTGTCTTGGATTTCTCTTCTCACCCTGTTTCATTCACCTGTCACACGTCAGATGACTGGGTGAATGCTGGTCAGACACATGCTGAAGTCCTGATCCCAGTCAAGTCTGAGACAAAACTCCTGTTGACTCAGAGGGTCATCAGACTTAAAGGACACGTCTTGATTTACTAACTCACTTATTGTACTCTCCTTCTCTTTCCTCTGAGGAGGGAAGAAGTCTTTAAAAAGTCTCTTCTGCTTAGCCACAGCATCCGTACTACAACAAATCTGAAGGTAATGTTATTATAAGTAGTACAAAACAAAATGAGGCAATGTCACCTGTGTATTAGCTCTCTAATCTATTAATCTGACTCTATTTTTTTCTCATGGGTTCAGCACACAAGCTGGGCCAATCCAGCTTCACTGAGATCACTCACACCAGCAAGAAAGGGAACACTAAACAAAAGAGAATGCACAAGAAAACCAAGGACCACTTTTGGATTCTTGTAGAGCTACAACAGGGGGACCCTCCTGACCACAGGCAGATGGGTTGTTTGTAAAAACTGCAAATGGTAATTTCTACCTACCAGTCCAGTATGCACATATTAAAATGAATGTCAGGACTGCAAAATCCCAAGTACTTTTGTTTCTTTGCTTTGGTTTGGGGTTTATGTGGGATCTTTTCATGAGTCATATCAAAAATATCTGTAAATACAAATTCCTTTTAACGACTGTCCCTATTTCTCAAAGGTCTGAAAAGCTCAAGTGTTAAAAAGGTATTTATATGTCAGGAAAAAAGCACCCAAGTGCAAGTTAGTGCTTCCTTCAGCTGAAAAGGACAACAGAAATGCTTATCATATATGCACCACAAGAACATTTGCACTCCTCTCAAGTTTGCATCTAAGGGGATACTGTATATTCTACTTAAGATGTAGCCCTGTGTAGCTTATGAACAGCTGCATTCCAACAATATTTACAGCAAAGTTTTTCTTTAAACTGAAGAGAACAATTTTCATGTCACTGTTAGTACAAGAAAAGTAGCAGGAACTAATGTTGCCAGTGTAAAGAAAACAAACAGTCCAGTGAGTTGATAAACATTTCCCCAGTAAACATCTAAGTAGATATACAGGAACCCTGTTTCCTTTCAGGCTGGATTCAAACCCAGATCTACTTAGACAGAGCTGGCGGGGTACACTGGCTCTGCTTGTTTAATAAAAAAAAAAAAATATTTTTTTAAGAAACTTAAAAATCAAGTAAAATATATGCAGCAAGCTGAAGAGTACACACCACAGCACAACACAGTACAGACAAGCAATAATCATTCAAGAGGGACATCACTACAGACTCCACCAGTAGGAAAACTTAAACCACAAAGCTCTTTTTCTAATACTTGTAAAGGGGCTAAGTGCATTGCAACACATATGTTGCCATCTCCCACTTTCGTATCTACAGGAAACTGAATTGCTTGATTTTCTGTAAGTTCAGAAAGCTGTTGTGTAGCTACAGATAAACAGAAGTTTGAATAAATACACTTCTGAGTCATCCATCAACCTCTCATTTACTCATTTAGTGGGAGGGCAAATGTCTTTGATGAGACTCTGGTGGAGCACCAGGGAGGTTAAGAACAGGCTCAATCTGTTTGCTGATCCCCAGCCCAGGGAATGGAGGAGGATCCTGCCCAGGTTCCTCGGGTGGCTCTGCTAACACCGCTCCTCTGTTTGACCTTCTGTCTCCCCTCTGTCACAGCCTCCAAGCGGCAACTGCCAATCACACTGAGCTGTGGAGCAGGTTTCCAACAGGCCATAATATCAGTGTATTTCAAATGGCAGGTGGAGACGTTTCTTTGTCAGAAATGAGCTGTGCAGGTTCTGTGAAAAGCTTATATATATAAAATATGTGATATAACACAGCTTCCCATAGACTGAAACACACAGGAAGTAATCAGTCACAGGCAGATTCTCATCTCCCTAAAATTACAGAATAACAGACTGGTTTAGATTGGAAGGGACCTTTCAAGGCCATCTTGTCCAACCCCCCCTGCTGTGAACAGGGACATCTGCAACTAGAGCAGGCTGCTCAGAGCCTTGGACAACCTCACCTGGAATGGTTCCAGAGATGAGGGATTCTACCACCTCTCTGGGTAACCTGGGCCAGGGTCTCACCATCCTCAGTGTCAAAAATTTCTTCCTTCTCTGTAGTCTGAGTCTCCCTCTTTTAGTCTAAAACCATCACCCCTTGTCCTGTCACAACAGGCCCTGTCTAAAAAGTCTGTCCCCATCTTTCTGACAGGTCTCTTTAAGTACTGAAAGGCCACAAGAAGGTCTCCCCAGAGCCTTCTCTTCTCTAGGGTAAACAACCCCACCTCTCTCAGCCTGACCTCACAGCAGAGGGGTTCCCGGGCTCAGATCATTCCTGTGGCCTCCTCTGGCCCTGTTCCAACATGTCCATATCTCTCCCGTGCTGAGGACTCCAGAACAGGACTCATTTCCCTAAAATGACCAGACTTACTGAAGCTAGCAACACATTTTATGGATTACAGTGAGAGCAAAGTGTGTATCTGAGCATGCAGATCCCCCTTTTAGTTTAGGAATTGGTCCCAAACTTAACTACACACAGGCAGAAGATGGCTGCTTACCACTCACATTCGCTCTTAGTAGCTCAAATCCATCAATGCAAAACAACTGTCATGACCATAATCTACTTCTTACAAAAGGGATTTTTCAGAAAAGATTAAGAGAAAAAAAGGCATCCATCTGTCAGGTGTAGGCTTCTAGTCTCTTGAAAGAGTTCAGAGAAGAAATGAAATGATAAACTGAAAGGAGAAGAAAGCATAGGGAAGAAGGTGATGCCTTCCTTCATGGTGGCTTGGCAAGGCTCCTTTGAAATGAGAGCAACATTGCTGGTGTGTGGCACTTGAAAGGGCCAGAACATGATGAAGGGAAAAAGAAATAACCAGCACTGGTTAGACGGATATCCTGAGCTACCAGAGACACTTCTGTGCCTCTTTCACTGATCAAAAGACAAGTTTACACACTGTAACAGTCTTAAAAGATACTGATGACTGGAAATAACAACAAAATTTTTTTCTTGTTGTTACCTGAAATTTCAATGTTCTTTGATTGGTGGGACAACACAGAGTGTGTACCTGCAACACCTGGATGTGTAAAGAACTGCTACAAATGCCATTATAGTTACCAAATGAGTAGACAAGCTTGGGCAAGTCAGACCTAAACCATTCAGCATCCATCTACTATACTCCACTGTATTATATAGAATCCTTTGGACAAAACTGACATAAAAACACAAAGAAGTTAGTAAATCACACACAGAAAAAGGCCTAGAATACCTAACAGATCACTTGAATATCTATGGGATCACTCTGTACTTCCAGGCTGTTAATTACCTGCAATCTCACCCAGCCCTGTAAAACATTGCTCTTCAAAAGTAATGGGTAGAGAAATAACTCGAAGCAAAGGCAAAGTTGTTTCTTATCCAGGAGCACTGTATTAGAGTCATGATTCAACTTCTATACCCAGAAAAGTTGTGTGAAATTTCTGCCACAACCCTCTAGCCTTGGTTTTCTATATTAAAATGGAAATATATGTAGCAATTACGTTCATACTTTTTCCACTATAAAATGGTTGTAAGTTGTCTTCAAGAAACACAAACGTGTATGCAAAATGTTAACTGGGAAAATGTGTGAAAGTACAGATCCTGGTCACTCTGAATTTCTTTAATGATCTCTAAAGGAAGTTTGGATATTAGGGGATCACTGGCTTTAAGGGAAGAATACCACACCAATTTCTGGAAGAGTTTTATGATTTTTCGAGTAGGCAAGTGAAGTGAACATCTAGATCTCACTTAAAATATATCCTGACACTGTCTCTCAACCAAGAGGTTTGATTTTTAAAAAGGATAATGGACTTCTAATACTATGTGTAGCCTATTCACTGGTGTAAATCAGCCATATACGTGGGAGCTGTAAAAGTTACTTTTAATATATTTTAACAGGTATTTTTGGCATCCTTTATTTCAGATTCTATTGTAAGGGAGAAAAAGTCTTCCAAAGGATTCTCCCTGAATAGCAAGCTACCTGAAAAACTTCTCATCAGAAAATTTTAACTACTTTAATTGACATGGAGAAAATGGAGAAAATGCTAGCTATGCCTGCCTGGATGAAAAGCTGGAGGACAAAACAGTTTAGTGCTTATCTAATACAGATTGCCCTGAGTTCCCCAAAGATTTCAGAGAGTTTGGTATGTAATTGCATTCCCATGCACACCAGAATGAATGCAATACCAAACTGGTTCTGTCAAACAAATCTGACATGACGTACTCAGAAGTAAAGTCACAAAGCTTCCTGGCTACATTTTAATTGAAATATCCACTGTAGGATAGGTCACTGCAGGACAACCAGATGAATCATCACAGAAGATTCTATTGGAGCAACTATGCTGCAAAAAACACCTGTACCATGTGCACAGACCATGTTACTCAGTGTCGGAAAGCATGGAAGTAAAAGAAAATCTTTATTTTAGAGCAAGATATATCATGCAAATTGATGTAAGTGACAGGACTCTATTAATTAGCCTTTTCCTAAAAGTGCCCAGAGTTGTTAGTTTTAGCTCCGTCTTTTCTGTTGTCTGGTTTGATCTTTCCTCACCACAATTTTTAAATCCAAAGATACAGATTCATTGCTGAGTTAACTCACGGGAGCTAGTGTGGATCAAGGGAAGGCAGATGCATGTAACATAACCCTTGAGCAGCACAAGGCAAACAGATGACCACACAAAAAGATCAAATTTACATGGTGAGTACAAACATGTCAGGATATGCTGAGCTTTAGCCTAGGCTTGTGTTAAAACCTCCGCAGTGCTCAAATGAAGGGATAGTTGTGTGCATTTTTGATGTGGATAGGTCTTCAGTGAGTGACAGTGCTAGAGTTATAACAAGATAGCTCTGCAGTAAAATAAGCTTTAAACCCACTGGTGCTACATGTTATTTGCCAAGAGGCAAGGAAGGCAGGTGTGGGCTCTTCCCTCTGTGAAACTGCAGGTTGGAGATCACAGAATCATAGACTGGTTTGAGTTGGAAGGGACCATTAAAGGTCATCTAGTCCAACACCCCTGCCATGAGCAGGGACACCTGAAACTAGAGCAGGTTCACAGAGCCCTGGCCAACCTGACTTGGAATGGTTCCAAGGATGGGGCTTCTACCACCTCTCTGGGCAATCTTGGCCAGGGTGTCACCATCCTCATTTTAATTATTTTTTTTTTTAAATATTACTTTTAAAGGTCATCTGGTCCAACCCCCAATACTCCTCCTTCTTATCACCTGGGGTAGAAGGCATAACTGCCCGCTCTGTTGCCTTCCACCTCAAGGCACAGAAATATTTCTCTTTCTGTTGGTTGTCATGAGATACAGTGTTCATTTACAGCCTAAATTTATGTACCCCCGTTATTCTAATTGTTTAACTCATTCCCATAATTTGAAATCTGCATCCTCTAGTAATAAAAGCACTGAAATACAGAATGTGCTATCACGCCTCTTATGCTGTGGTGTAGCTGCACTCCATGCCCATCAGGGATTGATCTGTTGCCATGCCTTAGCTCTCCTCTGATTCATATGCCTTGGTCTCTTCCCATGGAAACTGGGGAGCAAGAGCACCAGAGAGGAAAAGTGGTGGTGTGCTGAGCTCAAGGTGCCATGCTAACACAAAATATTGATACAGCTGAAGCACAAACATGAACCTGACAGGTGGATAATTCACTCAGCAGCTTTGGGAATCTCATGGAACCACAAAACTAGCTTCATTTTCATTATTTTTTTAAATGATGATAAAAAAATGCCAATTTCTGGACAGCTAAATGTAGCGCAGAACCGTGTTGATTGTGAAAACATTCTGGTTTGATACTTTCTGGGAATGCAGAGTTTTGATTATTCATTTTCATACTCAATTTTCATCTCAGCTTCTTCTATTTCATTTGGTATCTCACGTGAAAAAATAGAAAGAAAAAAAAATCAGGAAAAAGCACCGTGCACAAGCCTCTCCACACCCAGTTCCACTCCTTAAATTTCATTTGTTTAGCTTCTCAGAACATTTTGCATTCATACCCTCTGGGAATTTAAAGGGGAAAAGACAAAAACAGGCTCAAAAATATTAGATTCATATCTATCTGGATATTAAACCAACGAGTTCCCACATATCTCTTCTTAAAGTGACATTGCAGAGATGCTAGCACCTGACAGAGATCCTCACATCATTTTTTCATTTTCCCTAGCATGGTTTTTAAGTGAGTTCCTCGATTGAAACATGTCACACGTCATAAACCCTGATGCCATCTGCCTGAGGTTTAGCACGCTTTGCAACGCTTCTTTGTGATATCTGAGCAATCCTTGCTGGTAATGACAGGAAAGGCCAGAAAGGAACTGGGAAATAGCTGGGACCATGCTGAAGTAAGCAATCAGTGAATGTTTGCCCAGGCTTACCAATTCTGGTTTCATATCAAGGACAGGCTTTGATCAACTCATGACTGTCATTTTGAATAAAACACACGCATTTTTACTCAGGCTTTTGTTTTACTGTCAGATCTTGGGTATTTGAAGTCCTCGCTGCTTTTGATCTCTGGTAAGAAGGGAACAGGCCAAGAGAAAAGAAAACTGACCTGCTTCACTAACCACTTTGGTATGTTGCTGCAGATTGAGTGGCAGGACTGGTGCAAGCAGCATAAGGAGCCAGCCTTATTTAGCATCCAATCTACCATATCATTCAGACAGTAATTTAAGCTCCTTGGGCTTTGCTTCTTCAAGACACCTGCCCCTGGTCCTGCAGGACTCAAATGTCAGCAAGGGGGAACAGAGAATAAATGCTTTCCCAGTCTCTCTGCTTGGCGAGCTACTCTTCAACTCCATTCTTGCTTTCCAGGTCATGCAGGTATAGTCCTTGAAGCCAGGGAGGGCCTCAGACAAAAGAAAATATACAATAAAAGATAGCAAGTTGGAAGGACAAGAATCTTCAGGGGCCTGACCAAGGAAGTGTGCAGCAAATGCTGAAGAGAACTGCTGTCAGCAATGTGATCTCTCTCAGAGGACTGCAAACCAAAGGTGGGTCATGGGGAGTAAGTGTGCAATTAATAGATTCTGAACTGCTCCAGGCTGTAACACACAAAAAACCCAAACCTCTTCATGAACCTTGGATTTAGAGGCATGGACAGAGTGAAAGCATGAAGTAATGCAGCTGGCAGTGCTCAGTAAAAGTAAAGGCATGTTCCAAGGGAATGGGTGATGTAAGGAGAGGGATGAGAGAAGGAAACAAAGCTCAAGTCCTCTACAAAAGTAGAGCAAGTCTAGATCAGTCACCTTTATTCCCACTGAGAAGAGTGGCTCAGCAGCACAGAGCAAGGCCAGCAGGATCTCTGACCTTCTATGTGGTAGGGCTGGCACTTGTTCTATCCCTCTGTTGAAAAGAACTATAACCAGACTTA
This sequence comes from Chloroceryle amazona, assembly GCA_027560015.1. NCBI lineage: Eukaryota > Metazoa > Chordata > Aves > Coraciiformes > Cerylidae > Chloroceryle > Chloroceryle amazona. The sequence goes on from JANHFX010005425.1 coordinate 25,115, forward strand.
CATCTGGTGAAGAGTTTCTGCTGATTCACAGAGAGAGAGATTTGCTAATTCCACCACCCCAAAAGGAGATCAACAGACACAAATACTGCAAAAGAAACTTACAACTACTCCAGGCTTTTAAAACCCTGTTGGCAGTCCCAAAAGCAACATGCATTCTTACCACAGGTTCTTTAAACAAGAAGCCTATCTGAAATGCGCAAGGGTGTGCTGCACAGATGCATGGAAACTAGCTCAGTACTGGAGTAGTCTGTGTGGATTTTCTCATGGGTTTATAGCTGAGAGGGGCAGAAACATCCAGTGAAGCAGGAATTCCGCTGTCCAGTGCAACAGGGAAGTGCATCAGTAGGGAAGACTCCATCCACTATTCCCAAACTGCCTTTTCCAACAGGCTGAGAGATGGTTTGCTCTCTGATATGATGTGAAATTCTTCCACAGGAAATACACAGCATGCTTAGAAGGTTATCATGCACAAATTAAAGGAAAAAGTATATTCCAATGGATATGAATTAGTGTTCCTGCATAGTATTACAGAAATTCTTTATGAAATGTTTTTTCGAAGCATCAAACTTCTGCATAGCACAAAACTGTGATGACACTGGACTCTCGGTGTCTGCTCAACAAGAATAAAATGAAGATGGAGCATCAGAAAATTAAAGAGAACCTCTTCCTTGGGAAAATATCTTCTTGAGGTGGACTTTCAGCTATGAACATCCTGTATGATGTAAATTTGGCATAAACATTAACGCTGTCCTGCTTGGAACACCAAGTGAGAATTTGCTTGTTTTTCTGCACCATTAAATCCTGAGCATTACCTGAATGAAATCTATTGGTTTTGATCGATATTCTACTTTACTTCCAAAACTGTCACCATACTGCTCACTAGAGCCACAGTTCCTGAATTCATGCACTCCTAGTGATTTACCTTCTTGATAAACTACACCTCCCCAAATTCATTAATATTTTAGTAGATGTTTTGCTCCATATTCTGTGACTAGTCTTAACAGACACTTCCTACAGATTTGAGATGATCTCTGCCCTCCATCTCTCCATACTATAATGAAAGAGATGCTGTGGAATTACTCAGTAAGCTCCTGTAGCCTTCCAAAATCCTACACATGGAATAAATTACTGCAGAGGAAAGGGACCACGTGCCCCAAAGACCATCTATAATCTGACACTACAAAAATGCTTTTGAATAGCTCATTCCAGCAAATAGAAAAACATACATCAATAGAAGACATCTTCTCTTTCCCTGCCATGAGTGGGGCAACATATAAGAGGCACAAACTTTCAGCTGGGGTATTCTGTCTCCCTCTTTCTGTCAGACTGCCCGGCAAGTTTGGCGATCCTCTTTATTTTCCTTTTTTCATTGCTTCCTACAATAAAAATACATATACGAATGATGCTGTAGTCTTTCATAGAACCATAGACTGATTTGGGTTGGAAGGGATCTTTAAAAGCCATTTAGTCTAACCCTCTGCAGTGAGCAGGGACATCTGCAACTAGAGCAGGTTGCTCAAAGCCCCAGCCAACCTCTCCTGGAATGGTTCCAGGGATGGGCAACCTGGGCCAGGATTTCACCACAATCGTTGTAAGTAATTTTTTCCTTCTCTCTAGTCTAAATCTCCCTCTGAGTTTAAAACTGTCACCCCTTGTCCTGTCACAACAGGCCCTGCTAAAAAGTCTGTTACCACCTTTCTGACTTTTCAAGATGCAAGAAGGTCTCCCTGGAGCCTTCTCTTCTCCAGGCTGAACAACCCAAACTCTCTCAAGCCTTTCTTCATAACACCATCATTACCACTTCCTGTTTGACCCTCAGAGCTACCCACCCCCTCACTCACTCGCTCACACCAGTCCTTGGGTTTAGGGCCTATACTTGATTTATCTCACCGTTTCTTTACTTTCCTTCTTTCAGATCATTTTTTGATAACATATTAGCTACATAAAGAACCTCTTTGCATTAAGATTTCTGATATTCCAGTTGTCTATTCACTGCTCAGGGTGTAAGAATACCTGCTATAACACAACCACACAACTATAATGCTGAGGAGCGTCTCTGTGCAGTAAGCCATCACCCCCCGCCCCACCCCCCCACCCCCCCGCAGATCAGCAGCTTGGATTTGGGCTGCACAACCCACATGAATGCATCACATAATCCAGATGGGTTTAGAAATTTAATAATCCTTATGTCAGCAGCCACCTCCTTTCTTAACTTGTGATTTTAACTGTGACTGGCTTGAAGTCACACGATACACTAATTAATTAAGCCTTCTGCATGCATCACATCTCTGCATACAGACAGATCTCACCACTAACATAAACAAAACATAAATCACTTCATCAAACACAACGGAAGAAACTGAGAGCAGACCGTTGGAAATCTTTACAAGTGATTCATAACATTACACAGCTCCTCTGTAGTACTGGAGAGCCTATACGCTAGAAATTTGTTCTTTCAGACTCCAGAAATATGTTTTTCTTGCACTAAACAGCAGCAGCAGCAGGGAAGTGACTCATGCCAAAACAAACAAATGAAACAGAGATAAGAAGTGAAGCAGCAGTTCTGAAAATCATGACAAAGAAAGAATAGTTTAAAAAGGTTACATTGTTTATTAATCAGCACCATTATTTTACCTCAGTCCCTGTGGCTTTCTGCTTAGTAAATGGCTGGTCATGAGTGGACCAGTGGGCAGTAGAACTCTGATCTCTACTTGCGGGGCTGTCACTTTCAGGTAAATGGAAGGAAAAAGCACCTGGGCACAGATATTTGTGCTGCCAAAAGATGTACAAAACCTGTTTATCAAGCAACTGTTCATGATGAAAGCCTAAATAGCATCCTCTCGTTAGTCAGATTTGAGAACAGACGAGTCAGCCCCCGCTGCTGTTGGCAGGTTGTTCAGGAGACCTGTCATCAATGGGTTCACATTAAATGCCCTTTACTTCTTCTAAGGTGCCTGTTCTTAAGTTGTATATTGTGTATATTAAGAAGGTAACTTTTACAAAGCATGGATTAGAGAGCATTAAATGACCAGGTGAACATTTAAATGGGCTTCTGGCTCTTTTATTATTACCTTGGTACTTTTTTTAACGGACTAGACGCTCACACACAATGGTGATAAGTGCCAACTGCAGACCTGAGAGACAAAGAGTGCTCTGACTGGTCTGGAAAAAAGCAAAAAGGGGCAAAAGCATAATGTCAAACCTAGTATTTTGTGAGCATTACTCCTCGTAGCAGTGCTTTATCAACCACAGATTTATTTTTCTTTTCCAGCTAATTTTATTATAAACAGAACATTTCTGGTTTGGAGATTATGTTTTTCTCTTTTGTTAATGCCCAATGATAGAATACAATAAATATACATATACACATACAGATACATATAAACACATTATCTTTTTCTATCTAGGCTTCAGGTTTTAAGGATACCACTAAGGGCAGAGTTTGGGCCACAATACAAAGGACAGCATATTGGCCTCTGCTGCTAACAAACCAGCAGCAAAATTGCATTAATTCCATGCTCCATGAAGCCTCAGAGCATCCAACTGGATGTGCTGTTTCTAGGTCTTTTTCATCTTCCAACCCCACTGCATGTAGAGTATTTGGCAAATGTGTATATGGGAAACAGGGAGAGGAGATGGAGATGAAGGCTTCCCAGGTCTGCCACCACCGCAAGCAGTGACACTCCGAAGAAACCAGCCCTGAACTGCTTTTGATTTGTTATGAGAAGGATGTAACCTCAGGGATGCAAAATTAACTTCAGAAGCTTTCTTACAAAACTGGTTAGACAGATAGATCTGTGGGGCTTCAGATGCTTTGTGAGAGCTTTTTTTTCTCCCCCTCCTTCATTTCACCTTATTTAAAATTAACTTACATTCTCACCTATACTTAAGCAGAAACTGTTGCCATGGTAACACTGGAGGTCTTCTAAATCCAACATCTGATGTAAGCAACGCAAATGAGTCCCTATAGAAAGGGATACTGGCACCAGACACAGCCAGTTCTGCAAAGATTTCATCTAGGGGAGCAGAGGTAGGAGCAGCCACTGTGGCTGCTGCCCCTGGAGCTCTCAGCTGGAGGGCACCTCTCATCCTTCTCCCTTCTCAGACGGGCAAGGAGCTGAAAACAGAGAGACTGAGACTCTGTAATGAGCTCGGAGAAAGGTGGCCCCAGAGCTGACCCCGGCACCACTGTGTCTGTAAACTCAACAGAAGCACAATCTCAGCGAGCTCAGTAGAAGCTCATGGTGAGAGAGGGAGCATGGTTCACATCATCTTCCTCCATCTTAGTGTTTATTCCTCTTTTTGTCCATGCTGTTTTTAGATGCCTGGCCTCACCACATGGCTTCCTGCACCAGCAATGTCCCAGGGCATGTGACTCAAGGGGCAGGTGGCCAAAGTGGCTCTATGGTGACCTGCACAGAGCTGGTCGGATCCAGAGACACCACCAGGCTGATGCAGCCTTTGGTATCATCACTCATCATCCCATGATTTGGATGCTTGTGGGATGTACCAGCTTGACAGCCCTCCTGACTAAAATACCTGTTACCCACAGAAGAACTGTAGCATTGGTTCACTCAATGTCTATGCTCCGTCTGACTCTGCCTGTACATCTAAGCCCTGAAATGCAGAAGGAAAGGAACCTCAGCCTCCGCTTTCTTCTTTGCGCAGGTCATTAGTGCTTTCATGTAATGAAACACTCGTAAGGCTGGAGTGAGACCACTCGGTCATTTCCCACTGACCGCTTCGCTGCTATCAAAGAGCAACAATTACTGGTTTGGGCTGGAGCCGAACCAAAGAGCCCATTCCCTCACACATTGCCCAATGAATCTGCTGAAAATTTTTCCACGTTTCACACATGCATAGGCATTGACAGAAATCCTGTTTAAAACACTTCTTTCACTCCCATCTCTTTGACTGGCCTGTGTATTCCCAGGCTTTGCAGGATTTTCATTCTCTTCCCTACCTGAATCCCAGGTTTTGTGGAATTTCTGAGGGGCCATAAATCCCTACAAAGTGTTTATCTAACAATGGGACTAAGATTAGACCTTGAAAAAGGGAATTGAAAGGATATTATCCTGTGATTATCCTAAAAAACAAGGTGAGGTTTTATAGCTGATAAGATCAAAATAAAAGCTGTATTTTTCTGCCCTTTTTCTCTTCATATAGAGAAATTTTACAGACTGCTACATCAACAATTCCAGAGTTTGCAGTGGGGCTCTCTATGACAAGGGTGTCAGAACCCAGCATGGGAATTCAAGGAGGGCAGAGGCTATTTTTGTACAACTATCATTTGATCTCTGTGGACTATCTTTATCACACAGTATAGTGAGGGCACATATAGCAACATATGGCCTTCTTTCACTAATAGCTGCCCTGATTCCTATGTGGAAAATTTCCGGATGGTTTTGCCTAAGCAAAGAATAAAGGAACAGGGTAAATAAAGCTATTTTGGGGGTTGAGTCTTTAATAAAATAAACAAGATCAACAAAAGCTACACAAAAGCCCATGGGGCAATGAGTGAAGCTACCTACCAGGTGCTGACTTTCCAGCTTCTGCAGCTCTCATTTCACTGCAGTTGCCTCCTCCAGATATTTTAAAAATCTGTATAGATGCACATATTGGACCAGATATTCTCCTGCTTGTGATCTCTGGAGCTTTCAGCTCTGTGGAAGCTCAAAAAATTTACCGCTTCTGCTCACCCTCTGCTAGCGTGGCACATTAAGTCACACCAGAAATGTATTTATCACTTCTCATTTTTCAGTATTTTAACATTTTTATCTTCTTAAGTAATTAGGGCAAATATGCAGTTGTTAATGGTCATCCTCTTAATTTCAAAGCTTATTCTTAATATTCCTACCTCCCTATCTGCACGGGAACCTCCAATTTGCTAAGCAGATTTCTGCTGCTGGCTGAACTTCATTGGTGGCTTTTAATTAGACATGGTAACTTTTTCAAAGTGTTCCTGCTGGGAACAGTAGCAGGAAGTCAAGGACATCATCACATACATGGTTTCTAGATTTTCACTGTCCCAAACCTTACATAATTTCATTAAAACCAGAAGAAATTAGATAAAAATTGTACCAAATCAGAATGCCACACCTTTCCAACTGCTTTATCCTGGTGTGAGTGACAGAATAATACACCAGTCAATAAGAAATCAGCTTTCAATTTTTACCATTTAAGAGGAGATTTAAACAGTCCCCTGGCCTTCTGTGGCCCACACGGGAAAAGGGAAGGAGAATGAAACTTTCAGTCTGTGACTCAGGGCTCACCAATCACTTATTTTTTTCTTCAGCCATCTTCACTGATATTCTTTACCTAGAAACTTTGGAAGCCATCAGAAAAAAATAAGGTATGGCCAGAGACAGTTCTGCTATTAGGGGAGAATCTGGAGTAGGAGAGAAGGCTCTGGGATACTGCCAAGCATATTCAAGCTGTACTCAGTAATGCTGTGGCATCCTGTGCCCTTGTCAAAGAGCTTTCCTACATGCACAGACATGGGAGCTGTGTTCTTGGGATCCACACAATCCCGCATCTTAAATCCAAATGCCATCATTTCTTATTGTTCTACCATCTTTAAAAGTGTCTCTATCAATTTAAGTCCCCAGTATGTTTTGCTGGCAATAACAAACCAAGGAATTAACTGTTTTGGAAACTGCCTCGTTTTAAAGTACTAGCTGTAGCTGCAAGAAGTTTAGTAGCCAAGGGAGGAAATAAGAATTTCTCATCCATAATTCCAAGCTCATATTCTAACCCTTTACAGCCTCAATGCCACACAAATTCAAAAAGCCTGGGAAGAATTCCTGCTTTGTTACTGTCTGTACATTATGTCTTCTACAGATAAAAGAAAAAAATTCCATATATCATAGAAACATAAAATGTTAGGGGTTGGAAGGGACCTCTAGATATAGAAACATAGAAACATAGAAATGTCTGGGTTGGAAGGGACCTCTAGAGGTCACCTAGTCCAACCCCCCTGCTGAAAGCAGGGACATCTTCAACTAGAGCAGGTTGCTCAGAGCTTCATCAAGGCCAACTTTGAATGTCTCCAGGGATGGGGCCTCAACTACCTCCCTGGGCAACCTGTTCCAGTGCTCCACCTCTCTCATGGTAAAGAACTTCCTCCTTATTTCTAATCTAAATCCACT